>RPOG01006741.1:0-22055 GCA_008086565.1 Thalassoma bifasciatum
AGGTAGATTAGGTTTTCTCTTGTTTGTCTCCCCATGCTCCATGACCATCACAACACTCTGTGACTCAGCTTGAGAAAAGTTCAGCCCAGTCATCCCTGCTGCTGACGTCTTCTGCCTTTTAGCCATTTTGACCTGTTTCTGCTCCCTCCTCGTCCTCTGTAAAGGGTTCTTTGTGCTGATGGCTGAGGATGCATTCAGCAAGATTATGGCTTGGGTGCTGATGTTTTCCACCCTTTATAAAAATTCACACATGAATATGCCATAGGTAGTGTCATCACACACTTCTTCAGATCATTACAGGACACAAAAGGTGAATAAAGTGATGAGGACGTGTGTTAAAAAAGGCAAAGAGAAATAGAAGTTTGATAAATAAAGGGTCTTGCCTTTGAGATGGCATTGCTAGAGACACTAGCTAGATTGTGCATTAGCTATTCGCCACTGGAGTAAAATCAGTCCAGTGTCATGTACTGTAAAACCTACAGGGTCATGTCTAGTCTGCATGCTATAAAAACAAGGTTAACCACAGGTGTACAATAGATTGCTATCAGTCTCTACATATCAGTGCGTGCTACTCGGGTGTGTGTTTAATTTTGAGCCCCTTCCCCCATCCAGCGTCTGAATGTGACTCTCACAGAGTCTCTCACAGCGGCCATTTTTTTAATGATGTCATGCTCAGGAGCTAAACTTCAACTTCCAAGTGTCCAGGTTGCAACACCTTTAACAGATTTAACACCAACTTCAGAACTTTTTGATGGACTTTGTGACTCTTAAAGAAACTGAGAAGTCAGGTAGTTACTCATTTGGCCTATAATCTAGGAATTCACACCTCTAAATCTAATTATTCCTTTTCTTTAAATGGGAAAAGACAACAGATCCTCCTAAAGGGACATTTAGCAGTTTTTCTTTAAGCATTATGCAGGGTGACCATATTCCTACATCCTCTTGTAGATCCTGCAAAAAATACCCAAAGATATTAAAGATGATAAAGCAGCTTCATAATCCATACATTTATTCATAACACTCCTCTTTTTGTTGAGGTGGAAATTTTCTAAAATTTAAATTGAATATTGTACTAAAACACTTCCACCTGTTATAAATATAGAGAGGGTTTACTAGATTTCCTGAGATTTCTTTTTGGCACATTTTAAATAGAAATCTTGAGATAAAAGCCAAATTATTGACCTTTTTCCTCGAAATGTGATGTTTTATCTTGAATTTTTGACTTTTGTTCATGGTTTTAAGTACATCATCTTAATAGTTTGACTTCCCCCCCTCAAAACCCTGACTTTTTAATCTAAAAATGTTGGGGTTTAATCTCAGTGTTGTCATTTTATCTCAGAATTTTGACTTTGAACTCAAAGTTGTGACTTAATTTGGGCCAAAAGAATTCTCAATAAAGCCAAGTTTTATTTTTATTTTTTTAACTGGCGGAAATGGGCAGCCATTGATAATGCCATAACTTAAACAAACAGAAAATATGTATTTATATATATATATATATATATATATATATACATGTATTTCTCTTGTGCAAAAATATAATTAATGCCTTAAAATTGTAGTTTAATTTTAATTTAGATTTTGAGGAGTTTCAATTTCAGCTGATTCAAAGGTGTCAGTTTTGCAGACAGTACATGGAGCCTCCCACCAGTTACAACCTTGAGGAAAAGAGAGGTACTACTGTACATCTGCAGTTTGTTTGTAGAAGTGCATTTCCACTTCAGCATTCTCTGTCTAAGAGTGGTGAGGTTGGTGCATGAGAATAATGCCAGTCGCTCAGTGCATCACTCAATTATAAATATCAGTGGTCTGCAGAGCAAGCTGCGAAAAAACAGGACATTTTAAGGAATTTTATATAATGCCTGGGACAAAACTTTTTGAGGCGGACATTTCCGGGCAAAAGAGGACGTTTCGGTCAGCCTACCATTTTGCATGTTAGACTTAAGCATTTTCATACATCTAAGCTAGAATAACATTGTAGCTAGGGTGACAAGGCATCCTGATTTTATTGAAACTGTCCTATTTTTTAGTCTCCATATCCTGACTACCCACAAATATATAACATTAATATGTCTTTGTCCCTGTTCTTGTTTTGACCAACTGGAACATCAATACACGGCACCCTAATTGCAACACAGCCTCTTCTGTGTATGTATTTTATTCTATGTAGTTGCTAAGGCTGCTTCTATTAAAACCAATAAATAAACATTACTGATGCATCACGAGTCAAAGTTCAGTACCGATTTCTCTGTACATGCGTCAGTCAGTCTGCATGAACTGCTGTTGCTTATCTAATCAGACTGTCAGGAGCTCCTGGAGCTCTCTGAAAACTGACAATAAGGGCTCATTTCATGGTGCTAAAAAGTACAATGATAAAACATCCAATTGTACCACCTGTGAATCTTAAAGAGGAGGTATTGTGCAGATTTTTAAACCACTAGAAGTCTCTAAATCTGTCTGTAAACTCTCCAAAATGCTGTTCCAAATAAAAATAAAAATTAAAAATTAAATGCCCTGAAATGATGTGGTAATCACACAAGGATTGCTTTGCTGTTTTATGAGATGTTAAAGGGGTGGGCCTCAAACACTAAGGTCTGACAGGTCTCCAAACAGAGGCTGAGGGTTTTATAAAACACCACTGTGAGAAATAGCAGGATTTTTGTGGTGATTGCAACACGATTTGGTTTTTTAATTTGGCTTTCTTGGAAGTTGCTCTCCAGTGTGGAGTCTCTCTCACTCTCCTCGCACAGAAGTTTGGCGGCTCCCCCCTACACTGGCTCCACTCACACCTTCACACCTGCACCTCATCACTGCAATCATCACCTACATTTAAGCCCTGCTGTGAGCCTCTTCTAGTGCCAGAGTGTTCCTGCTTCAGAGGTGGTATTTCAGCAAGCTCTTGAGTTCTCCATTTTTTTTTTAAACTTTAAAGTGTTTGGTATTTTTTCCTGCCTTTAACCTCCACTGTCTTTCTTTTCCCAGTGCTTCCTCTCACCCCAGTACCACCACTCAATCTCTGCCATGCTGCCACACTCTCTCTAGATTACTCACCACCCTTCACCTTGAGCCTAACACCTCACGCCCACATCTCACCTTAGATTTCTCTCTCACCTTGGACCTGGATTCCACCTCCTCACCCTCCTTCCATTTAAGAATAAAACTCCCTTTAACTGATTCATCTGGCTCTGGTACCTGCTTTTGGGTCCAAGCTTAACAAAGAGGTTCAAACCCTTACAGTTTTTCTTTTATTTCAAGTCATGTACAGAAACTACAGAGGGACCAGAGAGCTGCTATAAACCCTTGAAGAGCACAATACCCCCATTTGATGAAACATAACCAAAAGAATGCAATTCTTAAAATTTGATTTCACCAAGTTGTAGAATTCATTTGATCTCAGTTTAGAAAGTTGGTGCTAGAATGATGTAAAAAAGAAGAAAATGGACACTTTCAATGTCCTTCTAAATAAACCCTTACCTGTAACAGAGATGAATCAGTCTGAACTGAAGTTTTAAATAATAATACTTTTCTCTAATTTCTACCAGTCAATTGTACAAAATGTAATATAAATCATGTTCCACATTAAGTATTAACAGACTAATTGTATTCAGCCTGCAGCGAGAAATTCTCCAGTGTTAAAATATTGTAATAAAAATACTGCTGAAGAGAAGTTTGTGACTATAGTAAAATTATATGGAGAAGTGCCATATTGATGCATAAAGTGGTTTGGCAGTGCAACCACTCCATATTAACTGAATCCTAATCTGGAGGCCAGGTGTCACTAAAGAATCTAGAATAAAGCTCTTCTGAGTTTTAACCTGATGCCAATTCCTAACAGGGAAATTTAATGACCCCCCCCCCCTTATGGAGGTTTGAATATAGCTATAGTTAGCCTGTGTTACGCTAGAGAATAAAACTTCAGTTTCCTCCTGTAACACTATCAATTGGTTATGTCAGATACTTCTTCTAACACTCCCTACAGTTCATTCACAAATATATCATTTGACTGTTATGTATTACACAATGTCCCTCTGGCGTTTCCCCCATAGATATATATAAGAAGGCTAGATGCCTTAAGGCGGAGTCAACAGCGTCGTGTGTAGTCAATGGAAAGGATGATGATTTCCTCACTAAAACACTCTTAACTCGCTCAACTCTTGACGGATTTACAAACGGATTGGTTTATTACAAACCTTATTCACATGGCTATGATTCTGGCTGAATTTTTAAATCACGATTTTTTTCTCTGAAAATGTTCTGAAGTTTGCAAGTTAAGTAGCTACATTTCTGACGTTTACAACAAACCAAGCCGTTTGAAAATCGGTTGAAAATTGAGCAATCCACAGTTATTTCAAAGTCTCTATTGCTCCATTGACTGTAATGTAATGAGTGAGCGAGCAGCGCACACGAGGCATCTAGCCGTCTTATATATATATATCTATGGTTTCCCCCACCTAATTAGCTTGATAGCAGGTACCGTGTGTCAGATTATTGAAATTGCTGAGTCTCATTATCTGAAATACAATGGTTTAACATTATCAATTTAATACAACTCTATTATTTGATAGCACATTCTGACACTTTTAGCTCATATTCTTCTTCTTCTGTTTTACATTCTTGTCACTGATTGGCATGTTAGCAAAAAGAGGGTAGATGCTAAAACCATCAGCTGTGAAAGACCAAAATATAAAGTAGTTTTTATGTTGTTCCAGTTTATGACCTAATGACCTGATATTCAGACACATAAACCACAAAACAGCACAGCAGGCCTAAACAATCTGATCAATTGGCCGTGTAACTATGGTCTTTTAGAAGGAAAAAAATGTGGTTTTATTTTAAGGATACCTAAATATCTGAAATCTGATGTTTTAGTATGACAATTCTAGGTTTTACAGGGTTACTGTGGGGAAAAAAAATCATGAAGTGTATTTATAGAGTGTAAAATACATAACTATGTGCATTATGAGTTTTAACTGTTAATTACTTTTCAGTCACACATTAATCAGGAAGCAGCCATGCTTACAACTTTAAGAGAATTTTTAGTGTTTGCAACCTGGGATTTGGTAATAAAACCTTTCCCTTTTTTCATCCTCTCACCTGAGCACAACCTCATGAGAAAATAGCTGCTGTGTGAAAGTAATTAATTTCCTCTCTGCTGCATCAGGTAATCAGTCCTCAGAGTTTAACCCAAGCAGCTCACATCTTTATCTGTCTCTGTTCTCTCTCAAACCTGTCCTCTATCTCCCCCAAATTGGTTTCACTGATAGGAGGAAGATAAAGGTTCACTGCTGTGTGGTGGATTTGAGTTCTTCTCCAGCACTTTTGTCCTTCTGTGACCTTTCTCTGTTTGTCCCAATAATTCATCATCTGCTCAATCTCACTTGTCTTCCATTTCTTGCTCAAGAGCTGCTCCATCCTCCACACTTCCTCTAACCTTCGCTCTGGTGTATGTGTACATGTGTCGGAGTTTGTCTCTCTGCCCATGTGTATTCATACGGGTCACAGTGCACTGAGGTCGTGACAGGAGCGGGACTTCTGGCGGAGGATCTTGCTGCCCCGGTGGCGGCTCATTTCTCGATAGCGGCCCCGATCTCGATCCCGGTCTCGACCATATGAACGCGGCACCAGCCCAGCCAGGAACCTTTTTGCACGGCTGGTTAGGCTCTCCCTGCGTGCTGCTCCGGGGTCACCGTCGGTCCACCCGGGGCCCACGCACTCGCCCCTCGCAGTCCGAACTGCAGCCTCCAACAGCTCGTTGGTGCCGTGGTCGAGAGAGGCGGAGAGCTCCAAGTAGATGCAGTCGAACATCATAGCGCTGGATTGCGCCTCTGTTTAGAGAGAGAAGAAAAGGTTAAAAAATGTTCTGAATAATTGCAGCTTCACTCACACTGGCAGATGCAAATAGCAATTAAAGGCAGCAGTTTGAAACTGAAGCACATAAGATCATGAAACAAGCAACCATCTGCAGTCTGTTTACGAGGCAGCAGCTGTGTGATGTGCATCTTTACAACATCTCAGCTCATGCACAGCTGTTTGTGAGACTCCATCAGACTCTTGAAAGCTACTTTGTCTCCTCTTCTGCACCAAAGGGTGACAAATGGACCCAGTCTCAAGCATCTCACTCAGAGAAGCTCCTCTGTTAGAGCACTTTTCTGAACTTGTAATAGTCAGTGAGGGAAAAAAAAGATAGTTGAACTCTATGGGGGAAAGTGAATCACTGCATAGTATACTGGTGCACAATAACCCTGGTGTGAAGCTGAAGAATCCATTGACTGCAAAGTATGTCACAATAATGATGACACAAGGAAATAAATGATCAACTTCAATGTGAGCGACCAGACAAAGATGCAACCGATGGGGAAAGAGAAATGTGAAAAGATGAATAAAGACATCTGAGGGCTGTGGAAGGAGAATTATTTTGTCTTTCCTTTTCCTGCAGTGTTTCACAAACTTTCATCGCAGCGTCAGACTCAGTTGCGTTGTTTCTCACCCCAGAACAAAACCACTCACTGTGGATCTTGCAGAATAGTTGTCATGTCCTACTTCCTGGAACTCATTTTACACCCACAATCCCCTTCTGACTGGTGAGACTATAGGCTGTGATGGACATTTGTGAAAGAGCAGCTCTGGAAAGTATCATGGGTTGAGCTCCTGCAAATTTCAAAAATGGTTTCGAAGTGCATGTGTGGAAAGAGTCTGGAGACTTTAAAAAATCATTCAGCACAGACAACAGCTGAACAGTATTTCTTAAAAACAAGCGAAAGAGGAAAACAAGATTCACAGCAGAGAAGTTAAAGTCTGACACATTTCTAAGCTTTGAAGATTGAAGCAAAACTCAGTGCAACAACAAACCACAAAAATGAGTGAAAATATGTTAAACAAATTTTTCCTCTCTCTCAATACAAACACTTTCACAACAAATGTAAACTTCTCCCTTCTTAAGTCTCACATTGAGTATTTTGTTATCAACATTTTGTTTGATAACACTTAAAAACGTTGTCTGATACTGATACTTAGTACCAATACCACTAGTACTTTTGATTCATAGAATTTCAATTAACATCATGACAGATCATTTTGAACATTTTATTTCTAAAACAAATTGGAAAATTAGAGCAAAGCTTTTACCTTTAAGCTGCTTAACTGTCTAATTGTTCTGTCTCTCATCCATTCACCATTGGGCTATAGAAATGATGAGGTGTCAGAATGATCGCTCTGTTTTTGTTCTGTATTTTGGATGTAGCATCAGAGTAAGAGCTCTTGCAACAGACCATTTTTGACATTTTAACCCTGCGAGCTTTGTCTCGTGTTTTAGCCTTTTATTTAATTCAGAAACTGCAGAGAGATAAACAGAGTCGACTTTAGTATGTGATAAATGTTTTTCGTAACACTTCAGCCTTGGAGACCTTTTGTCTGTGGGTAAAGTACATATCAACCCCAGAACATGCATTTAGAGAGTCATTTCAGAAGTTTCTGTTGTTTCGTGAAGCAGTTATACTGACTTTTTATACCTACAGTGAGTGTTATAAACTGATCTATTCTTCATTTCTCTATAATGTCTCAGTTTAGAGTGATTGATTTAACCACATGCTCTGAGTACATTACAGAAAAGTAAGCCCTATGTCTTTCTTGAAGACTTTTGGGACCTTTTTGTGAGCTGTTAGGCAGTCCTCAAATCATGTGTTCTCGTGCTAAGTATCGATTGCTGGTATCAGCAGCCTTCACGTGTACTCAGTACCTTGAGATAAGACTGGGATGAGCTCGATACCAACACATGGTATTGGTACTTGCCCATTCCCAGTTATCTATGGGAAAATCCATCCACTGTATGATACATGGACATCGTCTCTGTTAGGGATGGAACCGTTAGTGAAAAAAATCCGAACTGTTCGGTTTTCCTGACGCGGTTCGGGCCCATGTATGCCGTTGGTTTTTTTTTTTTTTCCTTTGTCTTCTCAGTTTGGGACGTGCGCAATTACGGTCATATGCATGCGCAACTCAAGACGAAAGGGAAGCACAGGCAACACAGTTGTACGGTGGCGTGTGTGTTGTGGATATGGCAAGCGGAGAGGAGAAACAGCCAGAGATAGAGGATGCCCCTGTGGCATCCTATCGGTCTGCTGTCTGGGATCACTTTGGATAAAATGTTACCTACGACGACAGCGGTAAGAAAGTGGTGAACAAAACTGTGACTGTGTGCAAGCACTGTAGAACACGCGTTGTTTATGCCAACGCTAACACATCCAACATGTTAGCTCATCTGCGGAGACATCATGACAGTGAACAATTTTTTTCTTTTGTTGAAGAAAAACTGTTTTTTTGCCAAATAAATGAAAGACGTGTTGAAATAAGCAGTGTCTCACACAGCTTTAATGACATTTAAAATGGCAAAACAGCCTAATTCTTTAAGATTTTCATATGACTATCAATTTTAAAAAAAAGATTAAAAATAATGTGTTAACAGCAAATTATTAGAATATATGGTATTTGGGGTGATAAAAACAATAACAGTGTAAACCAAACCGAACCGAAAACCGTGATACGAACCGAACCGTAGATTTTGTGAACCGTTCCATCCCTAGTCTCTGTGCTGACGGCTTTCTATTTCTGGTACAAAGGTTTGGAACCACATTGGAAATGTTGAGCTCAGTCTCACTTCTGTTGAGGTTTTGTGAGGTAAAATGGAGGACCTATAACCTCTTCACTTACAGTTACAGGGTGCCCACCTGTTAGTCAGGTGAGCTGTGCCTCTGATTGGACAAACTTGTAATCTGGATATCTTCCAACTGCTGAGTTCACCCTTCGTACACTGTGTGCAATTAGAGAGTTAAATATTCAGACAGAAGTTGTTTTTGTACCAGACCATTTGGACATTTTAAATTTTCTTTAAAGGCCAGCTTTTTCTTTATTTTTATTTTCTAATTTTTTTGAATTGGTGCGCTCTGCTCCAGTATTTCCAGGGGCAGCCTCAAGTGGACACTCATAGAACTGCAGATTTTAGCACTTATGCATCAGCTTCCTTCCACAGATGAAGGTTGTTGCTTGGAAGAAAACAGAGCCAAACTTTGAAATGATGTATCTGTAGAACATACCATCAAATATGAAACTGTGCAGCATTTCTGCATCTATTCCTGTCTTCTTCAAAATGAAATTGTCCATACAGCCTTGATGGTGGGGGTTACTTTGGATCTGTGACACATATGCAGTCAATAAAAGGCTCAATCAATCCAAGTAATCGAAATTTCACATTTGTTTAGTTTTGATATGGACCGTCACATGCACTGGTATTGACTGGATCAAACACAAACAAACATGCTAATACATCATTTGGCATGACTCCACTGACAGAGCCAAGAAAAAACTGGAGCGAGAGACGGCTGTGAGACATGAAAAAGCCTCGTGAGCTCAGAATGAGCTGTTCATGCATTCAGATGTTTCTAAAATTACCATCCTGTGTCTGCCTCTCGCCAATCTGTCCCATCGGCAGTCATGACTAAAACACAGCTCCAGACACAGAGCGGGCAGGACGGGGTTAATGTGGCTTCAAGCTGAGCTGTATGAGCTCAAATCTCTTGGCTGAGGCTCAAATGGGAAAATGGTTTCTCTCTCAGTGTGACTCTCCTGGATGAGGACAGGTGACTCAGTGTGATGTTGACAAGCTTCAGTATCTCAGCTGAAAGCTCCTGTTTGTTCCTGGTCAAACAGGCCTGCATGATAAGGAAGACTGACAGATACGGATCACTTAATGGCAAACGGCCTTCGTTCTTGGCTTTAACAGCTTTTCCTACTCGACTATCTTCCAGCTTTTTATCACTACTTCTCTGTTCTGGGACAGAATCTGAGAGCTCTTGAGCAGCAGAGTGTAGAAAATGCGTTTAAGATTTAGTATTGCTCTTCATAATAGCTGTATAACACTCAAAATGCAGGGCTTTGAAATTACTGAGAAGTTGCGGCAGTAAGATGAGGGAGCTGGTGGATGCAGCTTTTGTAGATAAATATTCTCCTTTTAATTCATAATTCTGGGTCTATGTGTTAGTCTTATTATCTCATGTCTTCAATTACACTCCAAGTACTGAGACAAAAACTTGTCCAAGGGTACAGCACAAAAGAAAAGCAAAAAACAAGAAAAGCACTTTGACATATCAGTGCAGAACAATTAAAACAAGAGGGTGAACAGTGATTTTAAACTGAACTTTATGAAAGTACTAGACAGATACGTCATTGTTCTCTGTACTAAAAGGAAACAACAACATGTTGGTTTTCGTGTTTTGAACAATTTATTGTATTTCAATCACACAATTTGTTTTTAGTGTAAAACTACAGTTCCACAGTGAACTGGTTTGTGACTCTCTACAGTGAAACTAAGACTTATTCCAAACAGTCAGATCAGCCTTCTCTATCAGAGAACTTAAACTGGGAAATGTTACATCTGGAGAAATGAATGTGTCCTTAGCCATTCTGCTAAGCTTGCCTGGGTAACATCCCACTAAGACTGACTTCTCTTTTGTACTGAACTACAAGGGCATTGTGCTTTTCTTAGGTTTTTAACTGCGGTGCCACCATAGTACAGCTCACCCCTCCTTATTTTCCAGCACATTTACTTTATATCCGTGTTTGTATCCATATCCCTGTTAAAAAGATATTTTTGGAGCTAAAATATTATAAAACACAACAAGGAAAGACTTTTTTGCAACTCACACCTTCAGGAAAAAAGTGAGTTGGACCCACTTTGTGGCGTCAGAGTTCTTTATTTCAAGGTTTCATTTCATTGTTAAAAATCTGCTCACTCTCTTATATCCTTGGATGAATTCTTTCAAGTTTGCTTTTTCTGAAGGAGATACCGATCATTCTATCGCGTCTGTTCAAATTACTGTCCCACAATGAAAACGATGCTTTAAAAAAACACACAGTCTATGTTTCAGGTATGTAGATTAAAGAGGTAAGGAGGACATGGTACCCACTGGAGGTTCATAAGGTAGATGCAATCACTGTTATTTCTTTAAAGATGTTTTCATATTTCCATGGTAAAAATACATATTAAAAGTTAAATTACAGTCAAAAGAGTTAAGAGATTACAATGTCATTCTCAAACAAAGTACTTCTGTATCTATCACTTCTGAAACAACAGCTGTTTTAACAAAATACAATATATTGAATCATCGAACAACATTTTATTAATATTATTGATGAAGTGAGTACTTTAAAAATTGATGACTTATGGAGTCCATATGAACAATTCTATATATTCCCCCGATTTAGACAGCATTTGACTTTTAGAGAAAATACATATGAAATTTTGTTAGACATGAATTTAAATTGACCCATAAGCAGAAACTATATCTACTAATTTTAAATATTTTGTAGATCAGGGGGCGGAAAAAAATATGAACAGTTTGATATAATTCTTTTTATTCTCGTGTGATTCCGTGTTTCAGGAGTGACACATTTTACGAGAGGAAAAATAGTTGGGGGAAGTTGGACTATGATATGAATGTTGACTTCTTTTACTACATATGTGCCGCTTAGATCTGCTACAACATGAATATGGTGAGAGTTCATCCCAAATAACCTAAAAAAAATTCTAAAAGAAAGAATTCTAACTCTGAATTTGAAGCACTTCTGTAGAATGGTCCATATGCATCAAACACTGAAACAAATACCTCATTGAAGTGAAAGCACATAGCCTGTTCCCTGCATAAAAAAATCATGATAACACTTTAAGGTTATTAAATCTAATCCAGCCCCTAATGTTAAGATGAAGTTCAACCTGTCAGAAATTTCATTTATGGCATGAATTCAGTAAGAGCAGCAGTGTGCCTCAGGTACCTCCTGAAAAAACAAACGAACCAGATTTGATCTGGATGTAATAACCTGGCCTCACAGCAGCTGTCGACCCACCGCGGACTCACCTAATAGTGGGCGAGGTAAGAGTGGAGAGAAAAAAGACAAATCCCAAACCAGATCAGCGGGGCTTATCCTAATACCTACCACCACTGATTGAATTGAACCAAGTCTTTATAACCTCTTTGGAGAGAGTTAGAGAAATTAAATTTGAAGGGGGGCAAAAACAAGACAGGAGACAACAGGAGAGGAAATAAGAGCAGGCAACAAGCAGGTCAGAGGGAGGAATGAGAGAATAAAAGGATGTGAGGCAGAGGAACGACAATAAGAGATGATAAGAGAAAGCTATGAGAGGGGAGAAACAAAGGAAAGCAAATGAGAAACGAAACAATAAGACAAGAAGATGAAAGAAGGAGCAAAAAGAAGAGATGAAGAGAAGCGAGAAGTTGACAAAAAAGGAAAACATCAAGGAGAGTTTGATGACAAGGCTGTCACTGTGAGAGAAAACTGAAGAAAGCAGAGAAAAGAGCTGAAACATTGAAAGGGGAGACAGGTTATGGAGAGACCAAAACAACAGAGGAGAAAAAAACATGACAGATGTGGAAGGTTAAACTCGATTGTTATCAGGGTGATAAGAAAAGAGGAGAGGACACGAGGAAACAAAAAATGAGAGTAAAGGGCATGAGCAGGATGAAACAAGCAGAGAAGGTTTGAGGCAAGAAAGAAAAGAAAATTGAGACATGAAACTGTGGTGTGAGCAGTTCAGTTCACAGAATAAGAGGAAGAAAAGTCCATCCAGATATGTCTGTAAATCAACTCTTCTGTTTATGATTAATGTCCTGCATGAGCACCTGTTTACCTGTTTTGTCGAGTCTTATCTTTGCTGTTAATAGTTTGGTTCTTGGAGCCTGTATTTTAGCTCATTCCAGTGTCATGAACCTGAATAAAAAAAGCATATGCAGAGGTCAAGTATGTTGCTAGGTGCCCCTCAAGTGGCAGCTTGTTGCAGTATCTCTCTCCTCTTTTTTTCTCCTTTTGAATTTCTCTTTTCTTGTTATTGTGGCTTTTGGAGCTTGCCATTACTTTTAATTAGAGCTATCAAATGACTAAAATGTGTAACCAGATTAATCACAGGGTTGCTGTGTGAGAAATCATGATTAAGAAGGATCAATAGAATATCATTCATTTTTAATCTTATATTGGGTGTATTATTTTTCACAAGCAAATAGACTAAAGAAAGAAGGAAATACACTATGTGCACTTAACCTGTTTATAGAATATAGATAGAATTATTGAGGCCCTGACATCCAATGAGGCTGGTTTGTAACAAGCTGGTCAAGGCCAATCTGCAGAATCAGCAGAGTCCCAGGCTAACTTATGATTCATTTATAATGTAGTATTTTATGCTGAAAGTATTCAGTGTTGAGAAAACTCCCTCTGGCAGAGTGTGGATAAAACTTTGTTGGTCCGACTGTTCCATCTTATTTATTTATTCACTTATTTTTTGGTGCTGAAATTTCCCATCGAAAGGACCAATGTCTTATTTAGCATCCTCCATACCATGTTGGTTGGTTCTGCTTCCTGTCATACTTGATCAACTGCCTATTTGTGCATGTGCTGCTGTTACAGATGAGTTTAATGTGTCAAGATTTTTCAGAGGATTGATCATGATGATTGTATTTGTCTATGTTAATGACAGCACTACTTTTTATAGCTCATTTGATGTGCTTGTCACAAAACTGGTTACAGCTGTGTTTTTACTTGTATCAATCGTCACATTGTTTACACGCCAGATTTCAGCTGTTAGCAGCCTGTGATGATCAATCAATACCAGCAGAGCAGCATCATGCTATTCACAGACATTGGCTAACACCAGAACGCCACTTCGGAAGGATTTTTCCAGATGTGAGCTGAGAGGATACAGGAGAGCAAGACTGATGAGACTGGTGAAGAAGACCTTTTCTGTTCATATATTCTTTGGATTTTGAACTAGAAACTTTCTAGTATTACTGCTATGACTCTGTGAATTTCCCCACTGTGGGATGAATCTATTTTGACTTCTCTCTGTTACAGTTCTCATCATATGGTCCTGATGCTGATTCAACTTCTGCCGACATTCATCACTATTCATCATCCACCACTCCTCTCACATGTATTTCCTGTCTTTTTACAGCAGCCTTGGTAAAGAAAGGGGGAAATGCCTCAAGCATGGTTAAAAATACACTTTAAAAAAAAAAAAAAACAAGAGCTTTTTCAGGTTTTCACGCAACAGAAGAAAACAACTTTGGCTTGTTTGTTGGATGAAGGTCAGGTCAATCATTTATGGAGCATCTGAGAAAAACCAGGAATCTAAACACTGACTCAGCATCATGTAGATTTTACCTTCAAGGTGAGTTTTTAATATATACTGTGGTGTTTTCTACTCTTGTATGCACATTTTTCATGGAGAGAAAGTTTCTGTAATAAATCTTGCACTTGAATCTAGGACATCAACATTGATTTTCCTGCCTCTTACTGTTAATACTGTATCTGCCAATATGTGAGCAGGCAATACTTCTCAAACTATAACATACTAAAAATGCAGACTAGAAAACTTCTCAGGCTGAATCCAGACCCCTGGGGTATAGACTAACCAATTGTATTCAAAATGAGTTCAGATCATGAAAAATAAGCAGGAAAAAGAAAAGGATAGAAAAGCTAGGTGCCTTCAAAGAGTCCTTATTAACTGCGTTGCCAATGAGGTAGGAAACGAGGGAAGGAGAGAGACACAAAGTGAGGGAGGCATTTTGATGAACAGGAAAATGTGAGTCACTAAGAGAGGGGAAGGTGATGCTGAGAGGAGACGACAGGCAGGATGGGTGATGAAATGAACAGCATGGAGGGAGGAGGGAGACAGGAGGAGACAGACGCATAGACGGACGGTCCAACAGACAGATACACAGACAGAATGTTGACTGAGCAAACCAAACTTCAGCGCAAAATTTAATGAAAACACAGAAAAGGAGAGTTACACCACGGCTTCAGCGGGCGAAAGATAAATATTCCCGGAGAGTGAGAGTCACAAACTTTAAGAAACAGACAGATAGGTGACATGGCAGCTCCCAAAAAGTGAAGTCAAGGTAGTAAGAACTCCTTCAATGGAGTCTTATTTGTAGTAAAAACTGTCTTATTGTTCTTAATTTGAGCCACATTCACCAGACCAAGTCATAAAAATGTCTTATTTCAAGTTTTTATAAGACAAAAATGAGGTGTAAATTGCTTGTAACAGGTCAGAAAAAGGGAAGTTTCTTGAAATTAGAAAGATGTCTTAAAACAAGAATCTTTTATCTTATCCCATTGGCAATTTTTTTTTTTTACTTGTTACAAGCAATTGATGCCTCATTTTTGTCTTTAAAAAACTTGAAATGAGACATTTTTATGACCTTGTATAGTAAATGTGGCTCAAATCAAGAATAGTAAGACAAATTTGACTAAAAATAAGACATAATGACTTGCTCAGATTTCAGTTTTTGCAGTGCCTTCTTTGTGTTAACAGTTTGGGACATGTTTCAACCTAAAATCCAGATACATAACAAACACATTTCTTTTCAAAGGTCAAACGATAACGCGTCAAAGCATTTACTGTCATGATAAACTTATGTTTAATTCATGACTCAGTGCTATAAAAAGAGTATTGACATGGCTGTTGACAAAGCTCTGTGTGCATTGGATTAACAGACTTGAGGAGGAAAAGTAAGAGATGTGACAAATACCAACTCAAGAGTCATGTCTTCCTTTGAATCCTTTTTGCTGACATTCTTGAAACAGTTAAAGACTTCACTGGATTTATAAGCCTTTTTGTGACCTGCAGTAATGCACCTGTGGGAGTAGATTCATGAATATGTCCTTGTTAGTTTTCCTAGTGAGCATGTTTAAACATCACTCTGATGACCAAAAAGAGGTTGAGACTGCAGTGGCGTGTGCTGACACAGAAGTCTCACAGGATTTATGCAAATTACAATCCAAAAATGATTGTGCACTGAACTGTAAATGTGAAGTAAACATTTCACAAAATGAAGCCCAGCGGAAGTTAAAGCAGGAAGACTTTCCTCTCATATTCATCATTCATATCACTTTCTCTCCTCCTGCTTCTCTCATCCCTGAATCAAGATGATTTACTCTGTAAAGTATTCACCAAGCAAGCTGCTGCAACTTCCATCAACCAATCACTCTGTGCCTGCCGATCTTTAAATCTTTTCTCCTTTCTGCTTCTTCAGTTTGATGTTTCTGCTCACATCGCTTCAACTTCTCTCCACCCAAGAAGTCTAGGAGCCAAAGGGAAAACACACCTGATGATCTTCTCTAGATCTGGTGAATTAAAGGGTTGTTTGTACTAAGGATAGTTATCGAGAACACTGGTTCCTGTTACGAATCAATAAGAAATGGTTCAATCCATCAACATCACTAGCCTTTATTCTTAATTCCTTAGCTAATTCTTTACATTACCCCAGAGCAGATGGACATTACATCAACTATTCTGCCCCAGCAGCTTAGCAAACATATAATAGTTTCCCAAGAAAACTCTGATTCAGGATTTTCCACTTTAAGTTTCTGAAAGAAGCTGCAAAATTGAACACACATAGCCTACAACTGTACATGAGCTCTCACAAGAGATTTATAGTCAACACATTAAATATAATACACATCTCCCTATATGCCAAAAACAATTCTGTAAACACAGCAGTCAAATCAAAAATCAAATCAATATGCTGGCAGTTAGCACACAAAGAAACAACTTTGTTTTTTAAAAAAAGAATCTCAACTGTCATCACAGAAATATGTATATAAAACAATACTGAGAACTTTAAAGGTTAAAATGCAAACAGGTAAATGTTTTCCAGACTGGAAGACGAAGGAAAAGTAATGTGCAGGCTCAAGACTTCAGCAAAGCTACAGCAAGCTACGAGTTTCCAAATAACAAATTTTATCACTTGATAAAGACACTCGGTGGCCTAATTCAATCAACAGCATTTGTTCATTTAAATCTAGATACATCCAGATCCAGAGACCGATTTCATACTTGAGTATTTATACACTCATCAAATGTTGTTGACAAAAAACCCTGTAAAACCCACTGGGATTTGATAAGGGAATAAAGAATTGTATCGATAGGCAGAATTGATAAGGACATTGATATTAATAAATGTTATGAATACCCACCCTTGGTTAAAACTTAAAAGTTCTGTTTGAGATGGAGGTAATTCTGCTGAAAGTGAAACAAAACCAGTATGGTATTTGATTATATCATATTCAGAAGTGATCCCTGATGTAGAGCTGAGGTTCCCAAATTTTACTATGACAAGGACCCGCACAAATTTCTCATTACCCTCTCCTGCTAGCTATGTTAGCTAATTACCCATTACAAGGAGAAGATGTGGGGGCAGACTTTTTTAATCCAGTTCAGTCAGCACATGAAAGCCAGATCCTTCAAAAGCTAAAACACTGCCCCTAGGATGAAAACAATCTTGTCTCCAAAATAAGTCAGTGGTCGTTGCAGGCGATTATTTTACTCCCTTTCAGTACAACATGGAGGAATCTGAGCACCATTCATCTTTATATGCAGTCATAACCTGGAGGGAAAGACCCACACTATGGAAGCATGTACTCAGTGTGTAAGGTTGCGTGTTTCTGCGTGAATTAAAGGTGGAGACAGAGAAGTGTAGCTGAGGGGGGAAGGTGAGACATTGCTGAATAAAAGTGTCACTGTGCATGCTATAAATAGACTTTATGACTCCAGCAGCAGGCCGCAGGTCCTTTAGTCTGTTTCTCTGTCAGCTACATATCAGCAGGAAAACATGCCTCCTATTCAGAGAGAACACGGCTACAGTCCTGTCACTCCCTGCAGGAACCAAGAGCAGGCATTTCCATATCGCTGACCACATCTCTGCTCTGGGGGTTTTGTTTTTTTATTTTATGAAGGGAGAATATGCTGAGTATAGACATCTCTCATTATTCATTCCTCACCTCCTTCACCCTCTCCCTCTCCTCTTTCCACTCGTGTTATTAAGTTCAAACCGGAGCTGTGACCGAACCTGAGCCGACAGCATGCGCAGGCAACAATGTGCACACATTTCACACTCGCTGCCTCTGTTTAACTTGCAAAACAAAACAAACCATTTCTGACCCAAAGCTGTGAGTACTTCAACACAATAAACACACACACACACTCTCGCACACACACTATTTTAATCCCTTGTCTTTGTGAAAATGTCGACTGACAGGATTATTTATCTTTTACTCATCCTCCATTGACTACAATCACATCTGAGTTGCCAAAAATAAAATAAACCTGTTGATGGATTAGGCCTAAAAAACACAGGATTAGGAAAAAAGACACAGATGATGCAGTTTTTTTTTCTTTTGCTATTTAAGGCACCATTTCTGAATGTTCTTATCTTAAAATACATGTAATCATTAATTTAAAAATGTGTTTTTCAAATAAGAGTGCATCTACAAATTCATTATCTTTATGATGCACTGCATCAAATGGAAAATAACTGCAAATGTACATGCTCTTACCTCTTTTGGGCTATGTTGTATTTATATTAATTAATCTCAGTCACTATGGACTAAGCCCCAAGGCTTAAAACATTGGGCAGCTTCCTGAGCCCAAGTACAGAAATACAGGTAAATCACTTTATTAAAAAACAAATACATAAAATAACAAAGCAGCACCAGTTCATTTTGTGTCTCAGCCTATTTTCTTTTCCGAGCATTGTGCAACATGCTGCGGTTAAACATATCAGCTTTAAAGCAGTGGTTTAGAAGAGTCGTTTTAAAACCTTATTCACTTGTCACAGATATTAATGTTGTCATACTTTGAACTCCTTTGTGGATTTAAGTTAATTTAACAAGATGAAGGGCTTAACCTTCCCAAATGCAAATGAAGTGGATCATTTGACTCGACTTCACTCTTCATGTTAAATTAACAGTTTCTCTCTTGAAGTCCCTCTGAGGACTTTCTGTGAGAGCTTAAAAAAGTATGACTTCTAAATATTTGTCTGATCGCAATCCAAGATTCAAAGTGAGACAATCAGCAATATAATGGGTGATTTATAAAAGCTATTTCTCAGTTTCCCTGTCTGGGTAATCAAGGACCGCATTGATTTACAGCACGTAGAAATCCCCTACGACAACACCACGCCAGCCGACAAAGTTTCATAGTGAGAATACAGATCTGTGTTTTCCCCACTGAAAAGGATTTCTTAGATTTATGATATGTTAATGTTGAACACTGGAGGTGAACAGTCAAAACCCAAAAGGACGTCAGAGCTGAAGAAAGCTAAACAAAAGAGTGATGGAGCACCAACAACACTTGTCACGTACATGTCTCAATACCATGCTACCGTGCCGAGTTGTACTAAATATAGCCAGTTACTAAACTACACTACAAACAGAGTTTAAAAAAATGTGTTTGTTGTCACATTTTTAAAAACAGTACTATGTAACAACTTATACATATACAACATCATCACTTTTTATCTAGTAAAAAAAAATGTCTTGAAAAAAGAAAGGTAGTATTAAAAAGATCAGGAAAGAGAACAACATAAACAACTGAATTTAAGATTTTTAAAACCTTGTAGTATGAGCCAGGCTTAATAAGTCACTTATTAAGACCATCATTGTAAAGCCAAAAATGGCATAGCAACATGTTGTTGGGTCAAGCTGATACCTCATCAGAAACACACATCACACCACCAAAGTGTCAGTCAACAGACTCTTATTTCAGTGGTTGCACAATAAATGGAAACATTCAGTTAAATGCTGATGATAACACAAAGTGGCAGTAATATCTCTTTAAATTTAAATTCTCATCAAGTAAATGCAGACACCTTCATCTTAACAAAAAAATTGTCCTGTCAGATTAATTTAAAGATCTCAATAACTTTTGGCAATTTTACCTTTAGCACTGCATCGTTCTTTTCTACATTATTACCCTGCTCTCCTGCTGATCTTCCAGCTGTGTAAGATTCACAATTCTGATTTGTCAAACTCCCTTGACAATGGTTATTAACTTTCACCAACATGAGCAATGCCAGAAGCAGACTAATCATGCCATATCAAATCAAAGCACGTAAAATAAATGTGTATGGTCCTATTATGATTGGTGGCATACAGTAACAGAAACAGGCACACACTAATTGACTATTCCCATCACCATTGGCAATGTGCCAATCACAGTGCATGTAGGCATTTCCTTATGCTCGAACATGCTCATGGCGACTACGTCCATTTATTATACAGCAGTTGTGCAGTTTGTGAGGGATTGCAGTCACTACTTGACTCGCAAATTCTGAAAATTGAGGGCTTATCTATGGTTGGGGCTAACTATTTGCCATTTTATCTCTGAGTGATCTGTATAGGTTAACTCAAAAGGAGGGACAAGATGACATCAATAGTTGTGTGGTTGGCTTCACTTGGCTTCACACACACACACACACTGTGTAACTTGAGGAGTAAGTGACACGTTTTCATGCACTGAAAGGTTTTAGTCACACAGTCACAGAGTCTTTGAGGCCCTGAAAACTTAAAGAGCATGTAAAAAAAAAGAGCTCCAAGCGAAGGAGTGGAGCAGCAGAGATGAATGTAAGATCTCATTTTCACATTACAGGATGTCACTACCACTTTGGAAACATCAAAATGCTTTAAATGTAAAAGCTGAGTCAAATGACGGCTAAAATTACTTTGACACAATCTTGTGAGGGGTCAAAACACCGACTGTGATTGCATCTCAAAGTTAAATTCACTTTCAGTCACGGACTTCTCTCATAGATGGAACAATTGACATCTAAAGCCTCCCCAGTGGGTTGGGCAGGTAATTTCTGATTTCCTTTTTTTCAGGATCGTATTTGACAAAATGAGCAGGGAAGGATCATTTTTCATTAAGTGCTTTAGAAAAACCCTCTTTAACACCAACAGGGAGAGATATAGAGACATATTCAGCTCATATAATGAGGATAAGACTTATCCCTGGAGGATGAGAACACAAGTACATTGATGTTACACTCTCCTTATGGTCCGTCTTTGTGGAAAAATCTTCAGTCTGGAAACTCAAAGTGGTTCTTTCAAGGACAAAAACACACACGCACACATTTTTCCCCAAGCTTCCTATAGACTTCCATCAAAGCGCACACTGTCATACATCTTTCTCTCTGTCACTCCTCCTGTCTGTGCTTCTCTTATCACAGCCCTCGCTTTGAAACATCAGGCAGAGATGGAGGGAGATGAGGCTGTACACAGGCTTGTTTGGGTTTTCTGTGTATGTGCACGTGCATGTATGGTGAATACAAACATACATGCAGATGGGAGAGGCTGCAGTGGCCTGCAAGAGGGAGATAATCTAGTCAAACAGAGAGAAATGTCCCATCTGGAGAAAAAAATAGAACATGGGAAGCACAGGGACAGAGAGATGAGTCTCTTTCATAGGATTAGGACATGTCATTCTGAATACACACACGTCAGAGGATGCATTTAGATGAGTGTGAGCTGTATTGACTTTGAAACTGCAGGACTGACCATTAGGTTTTAAATTTATACTTTGTTTAAACCTTGAACACGAGTTCAAGTCAAGGCCAAACTGTGCAAACTGTCAGTCTTTTCTCTCTTTAACAGCAGCCACCCTGCACCCACTGTCTATCTGAGGCATTAATGAAATTCACACAATGGGACAGCCTGCCAGTGATGCATAAAACATTCCCACATAAAGTCCAGAAAATTGCAGCCAGCCCGTGGTCTGTTCAGAGGACTGCTAAATCGATTCAGTACAAAGTGTGTTTCTTCTTCAGTCCGTTTGTTTTGCCAGGACCTGTCTCCAATGCTGCACGCCAGAATATAAAAAGACCAAAGTCAGAGCTTAGATTTACATGATTTATTCACTTTGTATTTAATTTGTTCATTTGTTGCGTTGAATAATTTTACATGCCATCCAAAATGATCCCTTAGAATAACATTTGTTTGCATTAAACATGAAAATTACCTTCCAAACAAATCAATTCACACTTGCGTCTTGATAAATAATGGAATTAAATGCTAAATAATCATCTTAATCAAGCCTTTGTATTCATCACGGAATAATCATGAAACTGTGGTTCATCTGAGTGTGCAGAATATTGTTTTTACTTTGTGGACACGCTTTGTTTTTCTGGCATATATTCCCTGAATTTATTCAACAGTCATTC
>RPOG01006742.1:2500-10592 GCA_008086565.1 Thalassoma bifasciatum
ACACACACACACAAAGGATCAATACACTCCTCAGATGGTAAAACACGTCCCTGGTCTCTGATTGGTCGATGGTTTAAACACACTCTTCATAAAAGCTGCAGAACTTTCTGGATTTGTCTCTGTGTGTAAGTGTGTGTTTGTGTGTGTGTGTGTGTGTGTGTAAGTGTGTAAGTGTGTGTTTGTGTGTGTGTGTGGTCGGGCTGGAGACAACAGCCCCCTCCCTATGTGTGTGTGTCTCTCAAGATGATGATGATGTCATCTTCAGCTCCTCTGATTGGCCGACAGAGGACAGCGCCCATTTCCTCCACACACACACACACACACACACACACACACAGAAATGCACACTCACACTCAGGTTATTATTAGACTGTGTGTGTGTGTGTGTGTGTGTGTGTGTGTGTGTGTGCAGCAGGAGGCTGCAGCTTGTTTCTCCATCAGGATGTGAATCATGAAAATGTTTCAGTCGTTTGGATTAAATGTGTTCGATCTCTCGTCCAATCAGGATCCAGTTTGATGTTTTATAATCAAGAACATAAATAAACATAAATCTGCATCGAGTCAAAAACACAGAAACACAAACCTGCTTCAACTAAACCAGGTTAACTAGACTCTAACTAGTCCAGGTTTCTGTCCATCAGGATAAACAGCTGTGCCTACATTTCCCATCATGCAACTGTTACATCTTTAAAACACAAATGAAACAGTTTCAGGTTTTGTTAACTCTGACCCCGCCCTCCTCTCTCTCTCTCTCTCTCTCTCTCTCTCTCTCTCTCTCTCTCTCCCTCCCTCGCCCCCCTCCCTCAGTTTTGTCCGTGCAGCAGCGTCAGGCGTTGGACGGCGTCGTGTACTCGTCTCGTTTTGCGTTGGCGCTCTTCTTCCCCCCGGGCGTGGTCTTCAGTTTTCCGTGGGCGGCTCGTTACGTCACCGATAACCCCGTCATCTGCTACATCGCCGCTGACTCACGCAAACGTGACGCAGGTCTGTGCTCTCACCCGTCTGTCTGTCTGCTCTCTGATTGGACGCTGAGTAACCAGCAGGTTGTGGTCGTTTCAGACGCCCCGGGGCGCGGCCCCTCCCTCGTGGTCCACACCAGCGTCCCGTTCGGCCTCCAGCACCTGGAGGAGGAGAAGGAGCAGGTGCAGCCGCTGGTGCTGCAGGAGCTGCAGAAGCTCCTCCCTGACCTCCCCCCCCCCAGCAGCGTCAAGTGCCAGAAGTGGCGTTACTCTCAGGTGAGCCGCCGCCGCCGCCGCAGGTTAAAGTGGCGTCCTGTGATGGAGCGTTTGATTCATGACCCCTCCCGCCCCTGCAGGTGCTGACCTCNGTGTGTGTGTAAGTGTGTATTTGTGTGTGTGTGTGTGTGTGTGTAAGTGTGTATTTGTGTGTGTGATTGTGTGTGTATGTATTTGTGTGTGTGTGTGGTCGGGCTGGAGACAACAGCCCCCTCCCTATGTGTGTGTGTCTCTCAAGATGATGATGATGTCATCTTCAGCTCCTCTGATTGGCCGACAGAGGACAGCGCCCATTTCCTCCACACACACACACACACACACACACACACACACACACACACACACAGTGTGTGTGTGTGTGTGTGTGTGTGTGTGTGTCTTTACGTGTGAGTGTGAGTCCAATAATAATCTGACACACACACACACACACACACACACACACACACACACACACACACGTCGTCCTCCGACGTCGAACAAAGAGGTAGTCCTACACTTAGTTGAAAATGTTTCAGTCGTTTGGATTTAATGTGTTCGATCTCTCGTCCAATCAGGATTCAGTTTGATGTTTTATAATCAAGAACATAAATAAACATAAATCTGCATCGAGTCAAAAACACAGAAACACAAACCTGCTTCAACTAAACCAGGTTAACTAGACTCTAACTAGTCCAGGTTTCTGTCCATCAGGATAAACAGCTGTGCCTACATTTCCCATCATGCAACTGTTACATCTTTAAAACACAAATGAAACAGTTTCAGGTTTTGTTAACTCTGACCCCGCCCTCCTCTCTCTCTCCCCCCTCCCTCAGTTTTGTCCGTGCAGCAGCGTCAGGCGTTGGACGGCGTCGTGTACTCGTCTCGTTTTGCGTTGGCGCTCTTCTTCCCCCCGGGCGTGGTCTTCAGTTTTCCGTGGGCGGCTCGTTACGTCACCGATAACCCCGTCATCTGCTACATCGCCGCTGACTCACGCAAACGTGACGCAGGTCTGTGCTCTCACCCGTCTGTCTGTCTGCTCTCTGATTGGACGCTGAGTAACCAGCAGGTTGTGGTCGTTTCAGACGCCCCGGGGCGCGGCCCCTCCCTCGTGGTTGTGTGGTCGCAGGGCAAGCCGGAGGTCGTGGACCTCCTCCTCTTCCTCGTCCACGTCGGCGACCACGACGTCCTCGACGTCTTCGAGGAGGGACTGGAGGGGGGGGGGTCGTCGCAGTTCACGGTCTTCACCGCAATGAGAGTCCACTCGGCGGCGGCGGCGGCGTCCAATTTCACCGCAGGACACTACCTCGCAAACTTTCATGACCCCTCCCGCCCCTGCAGGTGCTGACCTCAGTGCCCGACTGCCCGGGTCAGATGACCATCCTGGAGCGCCCCCTGCTCGTCTGCGGCGGCGACGCCTTCACGCACTCCAACTTTGACGGCTGCGTGGAGTCTGCACTGAGCATGCTCAGTGTGCTCAAGTCCTCGCTGTGACAGGAAACTGAAGAGAAATAATTTAACACATTAACAAATAACAATGATTCTTTACTTTCTGGATGTTTCTGTAATTAATTCATGTTTTTCTGTGAATAAAATCATTTCTGTAAAAATTACCTGAGTGATGTCACTGGATCCAACCTTTAAGGAGCCTGGACCAGAAGTAACTAAAGTAACTGAAGTAACTAAAGTAACTAAAGTAACTAAAGTAACCAGGTTAACTCCTCACACTCCACCTGACTCTGTCTTCTACACAAACTGTGTTTTTAAAACTTATAACTGTAGAACCATAAGGTCAAAGTTCATCAGTTTCACCTCATTTAAAGATTAAAGTCTCCAGTTTCAGAAAATGTCATGTTTTTATTAAAGGCTAAAGTCCAACATCAGTAAGTGCAAACAAAACCAGCTTCATCAGTGCTCAGTGTCCTCTTTTTAGTCAACTTTGTTCTCTTTGGGGGAAAGTTCAGCAAAAATCAAGAAATTGTAGTTTCACAGTCACAGATTGTTCTTCTTCTGTTGCACAAATGAATGTAAATAGGTCTCACCAATGATCTACATGGCTGCAGCTGCTTCCTGTGAAGTGTAAGGTGATTGGTTCCTGTAGGAGTGAGTGACAGGCCTGTTAGCCAATAAACGACCCTCTAATAGAGAAATTACACAAGACCAGTCAAGCAGGGAGCACTTGTTGTCTATCACAAGCTGTCCTGGGATGAAAACTCAACAGAAAAGGATGGGGTGACTTTAGTCTTGCAGCTAGAACCCTGTTGAAAACAAAGACTTGCAGCTTTGTCAGATTGACATTGAGGAGGAAATGCTCTAAGACTGTGAAGCTGCTGTTATTGATGAGAACGGACACGACNTTCCTCCTCAATGTCAATCTGACAAAGCTGCAAGTCTTTGTTTTCAACAGGGTTCTAGCTGCAAGACTAAAGTCACCCCATCCTTTTCTGTTGAGTTTTCATCCCAGGACAGCTTGTGATAGACAACAAGTGCTCCCTGCTTGACTGGTCTTGTGTAATTTCTCTATTAGAGGCTCGTTTATTGGCTAACAGGCCTGTCACTCACTCCTACAGGAACCAATCACCTTACACTTCACAGGAAGCAGCTGCAGCCATTTACATCATTGGTGAGACCTATTTCACATTCATGTAGAGGAACAATCTGTGACTGTGAAACTACAATTTCATGATTTTTATTGAACCTTTCCACAANCTGTTTATACTTTGATGACGTCATAAAGGTTAAACTGATGCAGTCAGTCTGAAGTGATGCATTCTGGGGTTTGTAGTGAAGCAACATAAAGAGATCAGTCTGTCTCACCTGTCAGGTGCTTCTGTGGAGTGAGGTTAAAAAATGACATATATAAACCTGAGTGTGTGTGTGTGTGTGTGTGTGTGTGTGAGTGTGTGTGTGTGTGTGTGTGTGTGTGTGTGTGTGAAGGAGCTGGTTCGTGGTTCCTCTGCTGCTTCCTTTGATCTTTTTATAGAAGCAGATAAGACAGAATTAGTTATGGTTTAGTGCCCACAAGGCTCAGTGTGTGTGTGTGTGTGTGTGTGTGTGTGTGTGTGTGTGTGTGTGTGTGTGTGACCCAATTTTTCCTTGCCTGTTCTCCAGTCGTTTGGAGCGCGCTCAGTTGTACCGCTGCAGTGCATTGTGGGGGAAGCGGTGATGATTTCTGCTAAGTCACTGGTGGATGTTCGAGGATCCACCTGAAGCTGTGACTCAGTGCTCACCTGTTTACCTGTTCACCAGTTCACCAGTTCACCTGTTTACCTGTTCACCTGTTTACCCGTTCACCTGTTTACCTGTTCACCTGTTAACCTGTTTACCTGTTCACCAGTTCACCTGTTTACCTGTTCACCAGTTTACCTGTTCACCTGTTAACCTGTTTACCTGTTCACCTGTTCACCTGCTCACCTGTCGATCTGACGGAGCAGGAACCATTGCTCTGTAAACGTCTCTGAATGAGTGTGTGTGTGGTTTCTGCTGTTTCTGCACAGACTCTAGTGGACACTCAGGGAACTGCAGGTTTCTGCCTCGGTCGCTGCTCGAACTTTAATTGGTGTTGGTGACTCCCTTAGGTTGGTGACTTCCTTAGGTTGGTGACTTCCTTAGGTTGGTGACCCGTCAGGCGTGGGCTGTAAATTGGTGTTTGACATTGTTTGGTTGGCGTTGGCTGTTCGTTGTTGTTGCTTTCTGCCGGACATGGGTAAGAAATGGTTTGGTATTGGACGATGCTGTGTTGGTTCCTGTCTGCCATTGGTCGTTGCTTGGACATCGATTGGTTTTGGATGATACTTGCATTGGAAGTTACTTGGCGTTGGTTTCTGATTAGTGACGACCCAGCAGTTGGTGACCGGTCAGTCCTGGGCTGTAACTTGGACCTTGTTGGTTTCCTCTCTGCGTTGGATGTTGGCTGGAGTTGATTCCTGCCCAGCGCTAGTTTCTGTGTGACATTAGTTGTTGTTAGCGTTGGTTGTTGCCTGACCTTGGTGGTTGATTGGCATTAGTGACCAATCAGCATTGACACGTCATGCATTGGTTGTTTATTGCCAACGTTTCTTAGTGTCGGTTTTTGGAAGTTTCTGACGTTGCTTGGCTTTGGTGAGGCCTGAGCTTTCAACTTCAGCTGGTTGTTTCTGTTTGTGGGTCGTTAAATAGCATCAGTGGTTACTTGGTTGCAAATTGGAGCTGGTTTCTGTGAGCAGGTTTTGGTCGGATGAGGTCTGGATGAGGTCTGGATGAGGTCTGGATCAGGTCTGGATCAGGTCTGGATCAGGTCTGGATCAGGTCTGGATGAGGTCTGGATCAGGTCTGGATCAGGCTCTGACCTGATTGGATGTTTCGAGTTTTTCAGTTTGAACAAACGTACGAGTGACAACAGGAGATGTTTATAAATAGTTTATTCACCTTTACAGTGTTTTCATTTCAATATAAAAGAAGGAGGGAAGATAAAAGAACTGAGGAGGAGGAGGAGGTTGGGGTGGGGGGGGGGGGGCAGTTTTGTATGAAATGTTCTCGGTGCTGAAACAGGCCTGAAGTCAAGACCAGTTTACAAAATCAAACCTGACAGAAAAACAATCATCAGACAGACGGGACCACTGAGTCCACCTGAGCCCGGACCCCCTCCCTGATCCTGGACCCTCAGGAGCTTCAGGAGCAGAGGGAGGAGCAGAGGGAGGAGCAGAGGGAGGAGCAGAGGGAGGAGCAAAGGGAGGTGAAGGTGGAGGTGAAGGTGTGGTCACATGACACCTCTGAACACCTGCAGAGCGACAGGCTGAAGCAGGAACTTCCTGTCTCACTCTCAGGTTCTGGTTCAGTCAGAACCTGATCCTGGTGGAGTCTAGACTCTGGACCAGCTCAGAGCTCCGCCCCCTCCGCCCCCTCCGCCCCCTCCGCCCCCTCCGCCCCCCCTGACAGGTGGAGGTGTGACTGTGACCTCACCTGGAGGCAGGAAGGAGGACGTGATGTTGGAGACGGTGACGGAGAAACAGGTTTTGGCAGGTTTGAGATGTAAACAATGAAACTGAAGGGGGGGGGGGGGGGGGGTCAAAGGTCAACCCTGAAGGTCGGCCCCACACCTGGATCAGAACTTCACTGTTAGACTTTCTCTGCCAAGTTTAGATCGAAGTCAAAGACCTGAGGGACTCACTCAGGCTCCTGAACCAAAGGGGGGGGGGCTCCATCAGCCCGAAGGTCAAAGGTCACTCGTCCAGTCTGCAGCAGCTCGCCACGGTGACAGGAAGTGAGGTCAGGTCTGACAGCACCTAACACGACCCTGACAGGAAGTCATCGTCAGCTGACCACAGAGCTGCTGGGGGTCAAAGGTCAGGCTGGTAGAGAGCACCACAGAACGACAGGAGACGCCGCGGCCACTTAGCTTAGCTTAGCTTAGCTTAGCTTAGCTTAGCTTAGCTTAGCTTTAGCTTAGCTTAGCTTTAGCTTAGCACCCAGTGAGATGAAGCTGACCGCGGCGCTGGTTACTGTTAGCTTAGCATTTAGCTCAGGACGTGGTCACACAGGATGTGACATCAGCACCAGCAGGAACTTCCTGTCTAATCACAGACTGAGGGTTTGACCGTCAGCTGATCCACGGAGAAAACTCTTCTGATTGGTCGATGAATAAAATGGGTTAACACGGTTCATCCTCCGTGACCACGACCACGAACACAACGACAGGAAGTAGCACCAGATGTTGGGACGGAAATCAGACATCGAGGGGAGCTTTAACCCTCGTCCAATCAGAGCGCAGATGTTCAAAAACATGACCCTTATCCAACCAATCAGGGCGCAGCTTTTATAACAACATGACCCTGCTCCAACCAATCAGGGCGCAGCTTTTATAACAACATGACCCTGCTCCAACCAATCAGGGCGCAGCTTTTATAACAACATGAAACTGATGGAACACATGGATCTGACCTCAGACCGGAGAGTTTTACAGGAGGAAGTTAGTGTGTGGATCAGAGGAACCGCTCTGAGGGGGGACCCCTAAAGACCAGGACCAGGACCAGGACCAGGACCAGGACTGGACCGGTTTATCCTCTGGTGAAAGGAGCGTCCCTGGTCTCAGACGGTCCCTGTGGGGGGACGGTTGTCTGAAAACAAAGGCTTTTAATTGTATGCAGAGGCTGAACCTCACGGCGGCTGATCCAAAAACCCGCTCTGACCGACGGCGAGCGCCGCGTTACACGAGTCCCTGACATCACGGTCAGGAAACCCCAAAGCTGACAGAGGGGGCGGATCCACAGACGTCAGGTCCAATGAGGAGTCTGCTCAGAGCCGTGAGCTGGACGGACTCGTTAACCCCGCCCACAGCCCGTGGCGGTGGCGCCCCCTGCTGTCACAGGCGTCTGTGTGTAGCTTGTTCGTCTGTTTAGCTTAATGTTCGAGATTCAGAGGAAAAAGCTGATTGAAGAGAATCTGTGAAAATGAGGATCAGAGAAAAACATTTCTGCCGTTAGAAATAAAAACTGGATCTGATCTGATTTTCAGATTTAAAGTCAAATTAAGGAGAAATCGTCTAAATTTCAACTTTAATCTCAACAATTTTGACTTTTTTGTCTCATTTTCACTTCATGTTTAAACTTTGAGGCTCAAATTTTGACGTTTCTTACACCTCTCCAGGTTTTGGAGTTTTATCTTAAAATTTGAAAAACTAATCTTAAATTTCGACTTTCTATCATCAACTTTAGACTTTTTCTTTAATAATTTTCACCCAAAATACGAATTCTTCTCCAAACTTTGACCTTAAATAAAAAATCATCAAAGTTATGTTTTTATTATTAAACAGCAGAAATGGACTTTTCTATAGAGGACAAAGATATAACAGGAGGAGCAGGAGGAGGAGCAGGAGGAGGAGGAGGAGGAGGAGGAGCAGTGAGGAG
>RPOG01006747.1:0-14632 GCA_008086565.1 Thalassoma bifasciatum
AAATATATTTTCATATATTTGGTTGCACCACCTGACATTTTTGGGTGCTCAAATTAAAAACACTAAAAAATAATGAACCTAAAAACTTTGAAATGTTGGTCAACTACTGAAATCTGTTAGAAAACATAATTCTTCTCTCAGAAATATGTTTTTATCCATTTTCAAAGAACTTTTAAAAAATACGTTTTTAGACCCTCTTTTTGTCATTGACCTTTTTATTATTTCAAAATAAAAGCCTCTTTTATTCGGCCGATGGTGTCAGACATTGATCTGATTGGAGCTGAGGGCTGATGGGTAAATTACGCTCTGCAGGGTCTGACGTGTGTGTTTCCAGTCTGCTGAACCTTTTCACGGGGGAATCCTGCACGCCAACGAGCACGCCATCGATCGATCTGTGTAATCAGAGCTGATCAACCACAAACAGACACGGCGTTTTTTTAAAGCTGCACTTTTATTTCCTCTTTGAATACGTTGAAAAACTGAAAAAAAAAACCCACACTTCATAATTTTCTTTAATGTTAAAAAAAACATAATGTATGGAAGCCCATTTCTGCCATTTAATTATGTATTAGAAAAAAAAATGGCTTTGTTTTATTTTTTTTGTCCACAGGGAGTAAAAATTTTGAGACTAAAAGTCAAAATTTCTACGTCTTATCGTCAAATTTTGATGTTTTTCTAAAAATACCTAAAAATATTGATTTTTTTTATTTCACTATATTCACTTTTAACCTTGAAATTTGGACTTTTTTCATTTATATTTTGACATCATCATCATTTCAGTGTGGAAATCTCTTAATTTTGTCCTGAATATCTCAGTGTTTTGATTTTTTATCTCATTTTTTCAGCATTTATCTCAAATATCTCAAATTTTGACTTTAAAATCTCCAAACCTGACTTTATTATCCCGTTAATTTTAATGTAACTTTTGAAAAAGTTTGACTTTTATCTCGGAATGTCGACCTTTTTGTAGTTTTCAGTTTTTAGCGAATGTTTGACTTTTTTTCCCCTAGAAATTTGACTTTTTATCTTAATTTTTTTTTACCATTTATCTTGGATCTTTGTCTTGAATATCTCAAAATCTGACTTTTCATGTTGTTTTGTGTTTTAGTCTGGAACTTTTTACATCATCTCAGAATTATAACTTTTTTTCTCAGTACTTTGACTTTTTAGGTCAAATTCTACAATTTACCTCAAACCTTTGATTTTACTTAGAAATAAGTTTGACATTTTAACTCAAAATTTGAGTTTTTATCCAATTAATTTTACTTTTCATCTCATTTTTCAGCATTCCTCTCAGCATTTGGTCTTGAATATGTGAAGTTGACTTTTTATCTCAGTTTTTGCTTTTTTTTTCCTTCAAAATTGGACTTTTTGTCCCATTAATTTGATTTAATCTCATTTTTTTACCATTTATCTCAGTAGTTTGACTTGAGTAACTCAAAATTTTGTCTTCCCTCATAATTCTGTTTTTTTTTTTTCTCAAAATGTCAACGTTTCGGTCTCAAAGTTTTGACAATTTAGCTGAAAATCTGACTTTTTTCCTCATAATTTCAGCTGTAAATCAACCTGTGACTTCACCTGACGATTGTTGAGTTTTTCAGTTTGTGTTTGTGCAGATTTTCCCCGTTAATGTGCATTTGTGAGTTTGTGCGTTTGAAAGTGAGTTTGTGCGTTTGTGCGTTTGTGTGTTTGTGCGTTTGTGAGTTTGTGAGTTTGTGAGTTTGTGAGTTTGTGCGTTTGTGAGTTTGTGAGTTTGTGCGTTTGTGCGTTTGTTGTGTCTTAAAGCAGAAACGTCAGTTCTGCTCTGGGCTGTGAAGAATGTCATCATGTGTTGTAATCTCTGACTTCCCTCTGTTTTATTATTATTTTTTTATAAAGAAAGCGTTTTTTCTTATTTATATTCTTATTTATATTCCTCTGAACTCCTGCTCTGTTCCTGCTGTTGATCAGATTCAGACTGAAGATAAAAAAAATCAGCTGTGTAACCTTTCACTGCGAAGGCTGTTTGTGTTTGTGTGACGGCAGAAATGAATTATGGAGGGAGCAGGTCGTCCCCCCCCCCCCCCCCCTTATATTTATCTGTGTGTGTGTGTGGATGCTGCCCCCCCCCCTCTGTTTTTCCTCTGTGGATGCAGAAACATCAGTGGTGAAATTGAAAGAGCAGCTCATAAAGAGCCGAAGGTAAAAAGAGGAGAGAACATTAAGTCCAGCAGCCGACGGCTCCACCAGCTTCATTCATCCTTTAAAAATAAAAATATAAAGGGGGGGGGGGCAGGAAGAAAGGAGGAAGAGCTGCTTTAAAGAGAGGAAAACTGGGGGGGTCACGACCGTTACCGAGCATCAGGAAAATCGTCCTCAGGGCAAAGAGAGAAAGAAGAGGGGGGGGGGTCAGGGAGAGGACACCATCAGAGGGTAAAGTAAAAATTCTGAGACAAAAAGTCAAAATTTCTACGTCTTATCGTCAAATTTTGATGTTTTTCTCATAGTTTTCACTATAAAACCTAAAAATATTGATTTTTTTATTTCACTACTTTCACTTTTAACCTTGAAATTTGGACTTTTTTCATTTATATTTTGACTTAATCTCAGAATTTTGATAGTTTTAAAATAACTGAGTGTGGAAATCTCTTAATTTTGTCCTGAATATCTCAGTATTTTGATTTTTTATCTCATTTTTTCAGCATTTATTTCTTACTTTTGTCCTGCATAATCTCAGTATTCTGATTTTTTATCTCATTTTTTCAGCATTTATCTCTTAATTTTGTCCTGAATATCTCAGTATTTTGATTTTTTATCTCATTTTTCAGCATTTATCTCTTAATTTTGTTCTGAATATCTCAGTATTCTGATTTTTTATCTCATTTTTTCAGCATTTATCTCAAAAATCTCAAATTTTGACTTTAATATCTCCAAACCTAATTTTAATGTAACTTTTAAAAAAGTTTGACTTTTATCTCAGAATTTTGATAGTTTTAAAATAACTGAGTGTGGAAATCTCTTAATTTTGTTCTGAATATCTCAGTGTTTTGATTTTTTATCTCATTTTTTCAGCATTTATCTCTTAATTTTGTCCTGAATATCTCAGTNAAAAAAAAAAGCTTTAAAAAGATTTCATTAAAGTAATACAGCGGCTCAATGTGGGTCGTCATGACAACGGAGGTAAACAACAGCCTGGTGCTGCTGCACGCGGAGGAAAACGAAGGAGCTGCTTCCTGACATCAACTCTTCCCTGGATCCAGTGAGATCACTTTAATTTTTGATTTTTGGGCCTGGTATAGCAGAGATTTGTTGTTGATCAATCATTCTTCTTTGAACTGGTTTTCCTTTTTGGTTCCCTGTGGATTAATGGACTGATTGGTGCTTAAAGACTCTCGTGGCAGACAGATCGCTCCTGCACCGACCAACTTTGATTTAATTTAAAAGACTCTTTAAAGCCAACTATCTTTGCTGTTAACTTCTTTTTGGTTTAAAAAGGACTTTTAACTTCTTTAGGAATCATGAAGGAGCATTTTAGGGCTGTATTTTGTCTTCATTCAGTCTGGTTCTGTGCCGTCAGGTTTAAATGTCATTAAAAACCCGTCGCTGACTTATTCCTTTGCCTCTTGTAAGTGATTTGTTCAGAGTCAGAAGCTGCAGAGACGACATTCTCTGACCAATGAGTGACCGGCAGTCCGTCCACGTCACCTTTTAGTATCAGCTTTACTCTCTTAGAACCAGGGTAGAGTAGGTACTAAAAACTGGCGTCTGACGCGTAGTACCGCGCTAATGGAAACGCAACACAAACCAGGTAGAGGAGAGTAGAGTAGGGCTGAGACGGGTCAGTGGAAAAGGGCCATGATTGATCAGCTTTCTTGGACCTTCTTGCTCAAAATTTTTTTTTTTTACAAAGCAGCTTTGACTTTTTAGCTCAACTTTTGATTTTTTTTGTCAAGATATAGACGTTCAGGCTCAGAATTTTGACTTTTAATCAAGAAATATAACTTATTAGGGCCTAAAATTTCTCAACCCCGGTCAGAACCAGGAGTTAAAGAGATGAACTCGCATTTATCTGCAGTTGTTTGTCTGTTAAAGTGCATTTCCACTTCAGCATTTTCTGTCTGAGTGCAGCTTTTACAAACAGAGTTTCATGTTTTTAACATCTTGACTTCATGTTGGTGAATAATCAGAATAACGTCAGCGTCTCTGACTCTGTTTGTTTTTGTTTTTGTTCCTCAAACCTGCGTCGCTGCGTCGCTGTCCTTGAAAAAAAATCAACACGAGTCAAAGTTAGAGACAGAAATCAATTTCCTGAAGAGAGAAATGGGTCAAAGAGCAGCAGATGATCGGTCGACTTTAATTAAACTGGGGGAGCGTTTGGAGGAAGCCCCCCCCCCCCGTTAAAAAAAAATACAGTGAGGTCAGAGATGATCCAGGTTTCCTGAAGCAGAAGTTCAACGTTTCTGATTCTGTCTCAGGACGTTTATTTATCTCTGAGGAATCACAAAAGTCAGTGAGACATTTATTTTTGATTCAGTTTTTCTACTTTTTCTTCTTCTTCTTGCTTTCTTATCTCGAATATTTAACTTTTACTATCCCAAATTCATGACTTTTTCTCAAACTCTTTGCTTCTAATCTAAAGTTTGTGACTTTTATTTCTCAAGTTCTTGACTTCTTATATCAATTTTCTCACTTTATTTTCTAGAACTGACTTCTTATCCCAAATTCTTGACTTTTTATGTTTAATTTTGACTTTTTTCTCAGACTTTAGACTTCTTATCTAAAATTTTTAACTTTCATTATCCAGAATTCTTGACTTTTCCTCAGATTCTTGACTTTACTCTCCCAAATTCTTGCTTTATTATCTCAAATATTTGACTTTTACTATCTGAAATTCATGACTTTTTCTCAGTCTTTGCTTCTAATCTAAAGTTTGTGACTTTTATTTCTCAATTTCTTGACTTTTTATATCAGATTTCTTACTTTATTTTCTAGAACTGACTTCTTATCCCAAATTCTTGACTTTTTATCTTTAATTTTGTCTTTTTTCTCAGACTTTTGACTTCTTATCTAAACAATTTTACTTTCATTATCCCAAATTCTTTCCTTTTTCTCAAGTTCTTGCCTTCTTATCCCAAATTCTTGACTTTTATTTTCCTAAATTCTCGATTTATTTTCTGAAAATTTTGACTTTTCTTGTAATTTGACTTAATCTCATTCTCTGTTGGTAAAGTTACTTCTCTTTGTGAGTTAGTTCCCAGTTTTAGCGACTCCGGCAGAAAAGTCTGACTCCAAACGTCGGAACAAATTATTATTATTATTTTTTTTAAAGCGTCTCCCTCTTTAATCCTCGGTGCAGTTTTCTGGTTTCTTCACAGATTCAGGATCAGTTTTTAGTTTCTGTCCCTCAGCTCCTCTCTCTCTCTCCTTCGCTCGCTCTCTTTGCAGACGACCTTCAGACTAATGAAGGTCGTGGCTGATCGCCGTGCGCCGCGGCAGCTTACAGCGGCTTCAGAAACACCTTCATGTTCTCTGATGTGAATTCCAAAGCGTTTTTCTGAAGGAAGTTTGCAGATAAATCTGCTTCCTTAAGCTTTAATGTCGACGCCGCTGCAACAACATACTAATGATGAGCGACGCTCCGCGGAGGATTGAGGCGCCGCTGTGAACGGCGGCGGCGTTTAATCAGGACGAGGTGATGGAGCTGAGTCAGCATTAAAGGGTTAGAGAGGAGATCTCCAACACGCCTGTAAATGTCACCCATCATGCATCTGTGATATCCTACAGGAGCAGAAAACACATGTAATTAATTCCACACACACACACACACACACACACACACACACACACACACACATGTTAATCCAGACTTTACCTGTAGAAAAACACCTGGAGGCAAAGTGTTGGAATAAAACAGCGTTTGTGCCTGTGGTGTTTTTAAATCGAAGAAATGAAAAAATAAACTTTAGAAACTTTAAAAACTTTATAAAGTCAACGTTCTGAACCACTGAGGAGCCAAACCTGGATTTTTATTAACGCGCTGATTTTTACTGTTTTTAATGTTTTAAGCAAAAGTTAGTTAGCGCTGGAGTTTCAAACAGAACAAACTTTGTGAGTTTGAAGCAAAGTTGAGTTTTAAGTTTGAAGAACTGATCTTTTTAACTTTACTTTCCATTGTTTTATTTAACTTTTAATACGAGCTAAAGGCTAAAACAGGAGCTAAAGGCTAAAACAGGAGCTAAAGGCTAAAATATGAGCTAAAGGCTAAAACATGAGCTAAAGGCTAAAAATGAAAGTTAAAGGCTAAAACATGAGCTAAAGGCTAGAACACAAGATAAATGCTGAAAAACAGACTAAAGGCTAAAACACAGGCTAAAGGCTGAAAAACAGGCTAAAGGCTAAAACACAGGCTAAAGGCTAAAAAACAAGATAAATGCAGAAACACAGGCTAAAGGCTGAAACACAAGCTATAGGCTAGAACACAAGATAAATACTAAAACACAGGATAAAGGCTAAAAAACAAGATAAATGCAGAAACACAGGCTAAAGGCTTAAACACAGGCTAAAGGCTAAAACACAAGATGAAGGCTGAAACACAGGCTAAAGGCTAAAACACAAGCTACAGGCTAAAACTCAGGCTAAAGGCTAAAACACGGGCTAAAGGCTATAACACAAGCTACAGGCTAAAACTCAGGCTAAAGGCTAAAACACAACATAAATGCTAAAACACAAGCTAAAGGCTGAAACACAAGCTAAATGCTAGAACACAAGCTAAAGGCTTAAACACAAGAAAAATTCTAAAACACAAGCTAAATGCTAAAACACAAGACAAATGCTAAAACACAAGCTAAAGGCTAAAAACAAGCTTAAGGCTAAAACAAAAGCTAAAGGCTGAAACACAAGCTAAAGGCTAGAACACAAGATAAATGCTAAAACACAAGATAAATGCTAAAACACAAGCTAAAGGCTAAAACACAGGCTAAAGGCTAAAACACAAGATTAAGGCTAAAACACAACATAAATGCTAAAACACAAGCTAAAGGCTGAAACACATGCTAAAGGCTGAAACACAAGCTAAAGGCTAGAACACAAGATAAATGCTAAAACACAAGATAAATGCTAAAACATAGGCTAAAGGCTGATAAACAGACTAAAGGCTAAAACACAGGCTAAAGGCTAAAAAACAAGATAAATGCTGAAACACAGGCTAAAGGCTAAAACACAGGCTAAAGGCTAAAAAACAAGATAAATGCTGAAACACAGGCTAAAGGCTAAAAAAATAGCAACATGCTAAAATGTTGGTTGATGGCTGAAACATCGTTTAGGGCTAAAACACAAGCTAATGCAAGTAAAGTGGCTAAAACCTGAGCTAAAGGCTAAAACAGGAGCTAAAGGCTAAAACAGGAGCTAAAGGCTAAAACATAAGGGGAAATTTCTGTGCTGAATAAAAAGTTAAATCTGGATCTGCTGGTTCCTTAATTAACGTCAGAGCTTGTTGTTTTCCCGGGGATATGAATAAATTCTTTACATTCTCTCCTAATTCTGGGGAATGGGAATAAAAATTAATGCCCATCAAGAAAAATCTTCTTTTTATTGGACATGAACAGTTTTATTTAATCTCTGAGGTTTTCAGTTTCTCCGTCCGCTCTTAAAGCTGATTAATAACCTTTAGACATGAATTCAGGGATTAAATGAAGTGATGATAATAAAGGAGCGTTTTACCTGTGTTTGTGAAATAAATTAAATTTATTTCCTCCCTCGCTGCGACAGAAGAGAGACTCAGATCTCTGATCAATGCAGCTCAATTTTTGCTGCTTTCTTTTGAAACCTGCCGATGGTAAGAGTTCATTGTTCCCTCAGCTTTTCAGATTCAGCTTTTGTGTATAAATTCAATGGTTCTGACCTTAATATATGTTCCCATTGAGCTCTTTATTAACTCATAAGGCTGTACAGCGCTCCATTCTTCCGTCTGACAAAAGCTTCATCGCTCTGAGCAGACGTGCAGACACACGGCAGAAAAAAGAAGCTTTATGTTCAGAGAGGACGAGACCGAGCTTCATTTATCAGCAGGAATATTTAAAGATCTGCTTTTAAACCAACGCAAGCAAAGAATGTAAATTTACAGAGAGGAATCATAGATATATAAATACTTATATATGGGTTAATGAGGTGACGTCCCCTTTTTTTGTGTCTGAGTGTAATATTTCCTTCCATCATGAATTGAGTATTTCATCACATGTATTTCTTTATTCTATGAAACCTGTGTTATTTGAACACATCTTTAAACTGTTAAAATATAACATGTTTTTTTGTGTTTTGGTTCCTCAAACCCCCAAAATGTCAGGTGGTGCAACCGTCCTGACAAGTATCCACAGTAATTAAACTCTAAAAATTGAATGTCAGTTATTGTAAATGGAAATTAAAAATACAGTGGCATTATTTTATGCTTGAACCTTTAACCGTAACATTAGACTTTTATTTTAAAGTGAAGAGAATAAAACAGGAAACAGGAAACTGCATCAGCCAGAGGAGCCCAAATGACATTTGTGACCAAGTGGAAAAGTTTGTAGATTTCTCTGAAATACTGATAAAAAAGCTTTTTTCACTTCATTGGTGACTGGAACAATTTCCATGTCAGGTGGAACAACCAATGTAATAATGTGAAATGTTATTTTAACATCAAATTATTTATCTTATTCACAAATAAAAGAAATGAAACACACAAAATGAAAATGTATGAGTCACTACAGACACTTGAGAGATACTTGCCAATAATTTCACACAGAAAAAATAACAGGAACATATAAATATATTTTCATATATTTGGTTGCACCACCTGACATTTTTGGGTGCTCAAATTAAAAATACTAAAAAATAATGAACCTAAAAACTTTGAAATGTTGGTCAACTACTGAAATCTGTTAGAAAACATAATTCTTCACTCAGAAATATGTTTTTAGACCCTCTTTTTGTCATTGACCCAATTATAAATATATATTTATATAAGAGGGAGGACGAACAATGAGGAAATAAACAATTTTTTTTTTATTTTTCATTTATTTTTATGCTTCTGATTTTACTGCTGATAAAAACCAGAGATTCCCAGATGATGTGACGTTTCTTTGGTCTGATTAAACAAAATAACTCAAGCTCAGGCACAAGTTTTTGGTTTTGATAGAAGTCAAAATTCGACTATTTCTCTAAAAATCTTCTTTTCAATTTTTTTTTTTGCCCTTTATCCTGTAATTTTGTATTTATGTTGTAAAATTTTGACTTAAATCTTAGAATTTTTACTCTTTATAGCAAAATTTTAACTTTTCATCTCAAATATTGCCTTTATTTCAAAACAGAGACTTTTAACTTAGACTTTTGTCATCTCAAAATTTTGACCTGAAATGAGAAAGTTTGGACTTTTTTCACATAATATTAAATTGATTTCTTAAAGTCTTACAGTTACTGACTTTTTGTCTCAGAATTCTGTCTTTGTTTCTCAAAATTTCCACTTTTCATATTAAAATATTGATCTTTTATCTCAAAGTTTGAAACAATTCTTACCTTCAGTTTTTATTTTCATCCTCACATTAGAGTAAAAGCTTTTGATGTTTCTATGGTTTGATGTAATTTTATGTCAAGTTTGTAAATGTTTCTGTAAATTGTGAAAACTTCACTAAAGTTTGATTCAAAGAAAATCGTGAATCGAATTGAAATCGCTGTATCTGCCAGAAAAATCACAATTAGATCTTTTTCTGAAACTGTTCAGCTCTACTACACACTCAGTCACATTTATGTTTTAGCGGCTGTAAAGATTTGGATAAAAACATAAATAACTGATATAAACAGATGGTGGATCTTCTTTTGTACCTGCAGACTCTCTCACCTCGGTTTCTGATGTTTCCTGGTGTGAACATGATGTTTCAGACGCTCTAAGTGGCGTCTCCTCTCTAACCCGTGGCTCTGCCTCCTTTTCTGCCTCATCAATTATGAACCAGTTTATCTGAAACTGAACCTCAGGGGCCGAGTGTGACTTTCTTCAAATACTCCTGATAAACCAGGAGGTGCTGGGCTCCTCCTTAGGGAGCGACGAGCTCCGACACCAAGAGACGAGGAGGAGGAGGAGGAGAGGTGGGAAAAAATGGAATTTTCTCATTATTATTTTGAAAGGTCGGGCTTTACGGGGTTAAATTTGATTTTGTGTCCATAATATTGACTTTTTATCTCCTTAACCCTGTAAAACCTGACCTATTAAAAAAATAGTCAGGAAATTCCAATTTTGTAACTGAGATATTTATTAACCCTGGTACGCCGCATTGTGTAATAATGTAATAAATTTTGACTTTATTTTGACTTTTAGCCCTGTTTTGTGCGTTAAATTTGGGACTTTTAAAAACTGAAAATTCCAAATGTTTCCTCCAAAATTTAGAGGTTACTTTCTGGAGAATTTATTGATTCAATATTTATTAAGTTGTCCTAATATAACTTAATGCGAATAAATGATAATAAAGACGATAAAAAAATTCATCAGCTTTCCTTACTCTCCCATTCTTCAAACTGCAAAAACAGACCAAACAGAACTGTCAGACTACATTTAAATACAGTATCAGTGTCTACTGCATACTGTAGTAGGAAGTAGTATGTAGTAGGCGAATTCGAAAACGGTCAAAGTTAAGTGACTTTATCACCCAATTATCCAATAAGAGGCTTTGACCTGTTTGTGTAGTTAAATCCAGGTGGCGAGGTTTTCTTAAAGTGTACATCAAATTAAAAAAGTGAAATCAGCCTGAGCTGCGACAGAAAAGTTAATAACAGTGAGTGGGGTTAATTTGGGGGTCGACTTTAGATAAAGAAAGATTTATTTATTTATTTATTTATTTTAATTAATTCACAATTATTAATGAGAAATTGGTATTGAACATACACTTTTTTTTCAACACAAAATACATGTAAAATAAAATAAAACAGTTCCAGAAACAAAACAAGACAAGACAATAAACCCCCCCACCCCAACTTAGAACACATGGTGTCACTTCTCTGCAGTATATATAGATTTATATATATTAAAAATAAATAGATAAATAAATAATAATAGTAAAAATATATAGTAATGATAATTACAAACACAAATTGTACAGAGAATGTCAGTTAAAATAATAAGATAACTCCTTCGGTTTCCCTCCTCTATGCAATATTCGGTAAAGTTTCAAGTTCGTTTAAGTATTTAAATACTGGATCCCAGGTGCTATGAAATTTGTCCCTGGTTCCTCTCAGTGAATATTTGATCTTTTCTAATTGTATAAACTGTAACAAGTCGCTGAGGCACAGGGATGCCTTGGGTTCTTCTACGTGCAAGCAGAGTTGTAAAGGCTATAATCTCTTTATGACTGTTCCTCAATGAAATGTTGCCTGTAACTGTAATACCAAATAATGCTGTTGCTGCATTTAGACAAAGTGCAATTTTAAGGGCCTTTGATATCGTATTAAAGATGACACACCAATAAGATGAAAGAGCCGGACATGACCAAAACATGTGAGTTAAATTAGCAGGGGTATCATGACATCTGTCACATCTCTCATTTATACCTGGATATATTTTTGCAAGTTTTGCTTTGGAGAAATGAGCTCGATGTAGTACTTTGAATTGTATAATATTCAGTTTTTAAAGAAAGATTTTTAACCAGAATCTTGTATGTGAAGTTAAATGAGTAACACACTCTCGTCGTCTTTTCCATAAATCCTCAGCTTGTTGTTGGCTCCGTCTCCCCCTGTACGCCCCCGTCTCCCCCCCACAGCTGCTCCTGGTCTCTGGGGGTCTCCATAACTCAGCGCCCTCCCTCCTTCAGACACTTTAAGTTTGGGCGTGCAGCAGCAGATTTACAGCTCTGACATATTCTGTAGGTTTTTATGTGTCTCTTCACTGTACTCTGAGGACGTGATGAGCCTGGAGGAAACTCTGCGTCCTTCACCTCCGTCACACTCTTCGCTCAAACTGTTTGTTCGTCCACGCGTGACGTCCCGTCTGAAACAGGAAACTCACAAACAAGCAGCTGCAGAGGAAGTGAAGGGTTTTTATTCCTGTCTCAGAGCTCAGATCAGTAAAGATAAGCGTCGTCTCTCATCCTTTATCACCTCTGTAATCTCAGTGTCGCTGTCAGAAAAAGCAGCGTTAAAGTCTGAAGCTCCATCAGGGACAGATTCATCACACACTGTTCTCTCTTCACAATAAAACGCTGATAAAGCCACAAAGAGCAGAAATCATCCTCTAAAAGTCAGACGCTGAAAAACAGAGACGCTGACGCTCGTTTATCAAACATGTACAAACAAAAAATGTACATCCAGGCACAAAGACTTTATAAACAAACAACTTTGTTTACTCTTTTTAAATCATAATGACAACAGAAACTTCCAGATCAAAAGTTTCCACCCCCCAGTTCTTAATAGCGTGTATTAGAGCTGTACAATTTTAGAAAAAGATCTAAATGTGATTTTTCTGGCAGATATTGGGATCTCAATTCAATTTACAATTTTATTTAAATCAAAATTGAAACAAATTAATTGAAAATTTTGAGATAAAACGTCAAAGTTATAAGAAAAAGAGACTATTTTTTTTAGATCAAGAGGAAAAATCCTGAGGAAAAATGCCAAATTTAAGACAAAATGAAAAAAAAGAAATCTCAACAAAGCTTATTTTATATTTATATATTTTTTTGATTTTTTTTAAACAGGTTGAAATGTTCTTATTCACATTAATTATATGTACAGAAAAGAAAATGTTCCATTCAGACAGTATAGTTTTAAATAAATGTTTGTGTTATGAAGCTACTTTGTCGTCTTTAAGAAGGGGTAGGGGGTCCACATTAAGTTTTTTTTTTTTTTAAATATGATCAGTATAGTTTTAGGGCTGAATTATTTTAGAAAAAGATCTAAATGTGATTTTTCTGGCAGATATTGTGATTTCAGTTCAATTTACAATTTTAATTAAATCAAGCTTTAGTGAAGTTTTCCCAAAGTCCAGCAGAGAATCACATCAAACCATCAAAACATCAAAAGTTTTTACTGTAATAAAAGGATAAAAATGAAGGTAAGATTTATTTTTAACTTTTAGATATAAAGGTCAATTTTTAAGTTGAAAAGTGAAAATTTTGAGAAATAAAGACAAAAATCTGAGACAAAAAGTTTTGAGATTAAAAAAAAAATCTAAATTTTATGTAATCAATCCAACATCATGTGAAAAAAGTCTAAACTTTCACATTAAGGGTCAAAATTTTAAGATAAAGGCAAATGTCGAAGATAAAAAATCTAATTTTTGAGATTAAGCATCAAAATTTTGAAATGAAGGCAACATTTGAGATAAAAAGCAGAAATTTTGATGTAAAAAGTCAAAATTCTAAGATTTAAGTCGAAACTATAAGAAATAAAGACAACATTAATAGATAAAAGGCAAAATTTTGAAAAAAAAGAGAAGATTTTGAGATAAATAGCCAATTTTTGACTTTTCTAAAAACCCTTAATCAAACTCCTCCACTGAGTCTTTAATTCAATTTAATTAATTAATTAATTAATTAATTTATTTATTTATTATTTAGATAAATAAATAATTAATATTATTTATTTTATTTTTATTTTTAGCTTTATTTTTTTATAGATTTTTTGCTTTTTTTGTTTTTAAGGGTTAACTTTTGACTTTTAATCTCAAAATTTGACTTAATTTACTAAAAGTTTCGACTTTTTAACTTGAAACTTCCATTTTTTATATCAATTTTTTAAAAATCAAAATCACAGCAAAAGCAAGTATTTCCTTTTTAAATTTTTAACTGGTCAGAAAAAAAAAAACAAGAAAAGAAAAAGAAAAGTGACATTTTAGTGAGGGAGTGTTCACTTCACAAGAATTAAGGAATTTTAATGTCAGATAAGTTCACACATTTATCAAAAAGTCCCAAATTTTTGAGAAAGATTGTGCAAATCTGTTGATTAAAAAATGGGTAAAAGAGAAAAAGTTTTTACTTGACAAGAAAAAAATAATGTTTAAAACTAGAGAGAGAAGAAAAACTGTGATAATAGTTGTGTGTTTACAAAAAGCCCAAATTTTGTTTGAGGAAAAAAACAAACTTATATGAAAAAAGTTGCAAACTCACAGGACAAGGTGAGAAAAAACACGTAAAAGTTACAGTTTTGTAACAAACAACAAATGTCTGAGGAAAAGTTGTGAGAAGTTGAAAATTTCCAGAGAAGAAAGATCAGATTTTAGGAAATTTAAGTGTTAAATTTAGGGGAAAAAGTCTAAAGAGTCGAAGCAAAAACAGAAAATTCTTATTAAAAAACAAATAAAGAAATTTTTCATGTTTGTTTTGTGTTTTATCGGCTCAGTTAGAGGTTTGTCTGCAGAAAACAGCGTCTGAAATCTGCGAAATAATGAGCCAAGGACTGTGTGTGTGTGTGTGTGTGTGTGTGTGTGTGTGTGTGTGTGAGTGCTGCAGCTTTAACACACACAAACACAAACTCTCCCTCAGTTTCTTCTGTTTAGTTTCATAGTTTCCAGCTTCAGTTTCTCTAATTTGTCTTCAAACACACACACACACACACACACACACACACACACACACACACGCACACACACACACACACACACACACACACACACACACACACACACACACACACA
>RPOG01006748.1:9475-22023 GCA_008086565.1 Thalassoma bifasciatum
CCTCCTCTTTCACCTCCTCTTTCTCCTCCCTCTCCTCTACTGGAGGTTCAGCCGGGGCCGGACTTTAGACAGAAAACACAACAAAAAGCTGAATAAGACGTCTTAAAGGATTCCACAGTTTCTTACTTTACTCCTGTCGTCTCTTTACCTGCAGCTTCTCTCTCTCTTGGCGGCGCTGAGGGAGGGGGCGGGGCCAGAGCCGGAGACAGACGAGGACCTGAAGGGCCGGGTCAGGTTTGTGGGTGTGACGGGGGGGATGGCGGACATCCTTCGCTTCACAGGGGTGGGGAGAGTGGAAGGACGCCGCGGTTTCACCTGAAGGGACCTGACACCGCCAGCAGAGGGCGTCAGAGGAGCAGCAGACTGTTTCTGAGGAAAACTGGAGAACAAGACTCTGATCATTTACATTCCCTTGCAATATTGAAAGTAAAATTCATGAGAAAACAGACACTAAAGCTTGGAATGTGATAATCTGCCATCTTTGGAGTCAAAAATGATGCAGACATGTCTGATCAGATGGAAAACACACAATAATCTGCTCCACTGGCTGAGTAAAACAAAACAAAGTGACCTCTGGGAGCAAAACTCAAGACAAATTTAAGTAAAGCAAAGAAACTCTAATGAATGGGAAGGGAACCAAAATGGATTGATAAGAAATAAAAATTTATTGCATGGGGCCCCACAAGTGTTGTGAGGGAACAGAAAAATGTTGAAAGAGAACAGAAAAATGTTGTACGGTAACACAAAAGTATAACAAGGGAACACAAAAATATTTCAAAAAAACAACAACAATAACATTGCTTAAAAACACTGAAGTATTGTGTGGGAACAGAAAAGTATTGATAGGGAACAGAAAAGTATAGTTAGGGAATAGAAAAGTATTGTTAGGGAACAAAAAAATATTGTTAGGGAACAGAAAAGTATTGTTAGGGAACAGAAAAGTTTTGTTAAAAACAGAAAAGTATTGTTAGGGAACAAAAAAGTATCGTTAGGGAACAGAAAAGTATTGTTAGGGAATAGAAAAGTATTGTTAGGGAACAGAAAAGTTTTGTTAGGGAACAGAAAAGTATTGTTAGGGAACAAAAATATGGGGGGAACAGAATAGTATTGTTAGGGAACAGAAAAGTTTTGTTAGGGAACAGAAAAGTATAGTTAGGGAACAAAAAAGTATTGTTAGGGAAGAAAAATATGGGGGGAACAGAAAAGTATTGTTAGGGAACAGAAAAGTTTTGTTAGGGAACAGAAAAGTATTGTTAGGGAAGAGAAAAGTATTGTTAGGGAACAGAAAAGTACTGTTAGGGAACAAAAATATGGGGGGGACAATAAACATAAAGAATTAACTCGGAGTTTAGGTTGAACAGGTGACAACAGTAACAGGTGAAGTGTGAGGTCACGCACCTGTCCACGCTGCTGCAGGACATCAGCCTCTTCGGCTTCAACATCTTTGAGACGTCTGTGGATGAAACAGACAGACAAAAAAATAAAGTTTTATATGATATGAGTTATTTCTTAAAGATCTAATTGCGATTTTTCTGGCTGATACAATTTCAATTTGATTCAAAATTTTCTTCAAATCAAGCTTCAGTGAAGTTTTCACAATTTACAGCAACATTTACAAACTTGACAGAAAGTTGTGTCAAACTATCAAAATATTAAAAGCCTTTCCTCTGATTCAAGGATGAAAACTGAAGGTAAGAATTGTTTTATTCTAACTTTTGGATAAAGGGTCCAGACAAAAAAGACAAAATGTGGAAATTTTGAGAAAGAAAGACAAAATTTGAAGACAAAAAAGTTAATATTTTGAGATAAAAAAATCCAAATATTAAGAAATCAAATTAATCAAAATTGTTTTGCAGAATTTTAACTTGATCTCATAGCTTTAACTTATGAGCTCTGAATTTTTTTTCCCACACAATTCTGATCTTTTATCTCAAAATTTTGACTTTTTATTGCAAAATTGAAACTTTTTCCTTATTATTTTGACTTTTTAATCTAAATATTTTTCCACAAAGTTTTTATTTTTCGTCTCAAAATCGTAACATTTTATCTAAACTTTAAATTTTGGTCTGGAATTTTGCCTTTTTTTCTTACAGTTTCTTTCATTTCATCTCAAAACTTTTGACTTTTTATCTCAGGATTTTTTACTTATCTCAAAATTTCAACATTTTCTGTCTTTACTGTGACTTTTTATTAGATAATTTCAACTTTTTTTTTTAGATATTTTGAGATGGATCATCAAACTTTGTTAAAAGGTCAAATATTTGATTAAAAGTCAAAATTATGAGACAAAAAGTCACAAGTACGAAACAAAAGGTTGAAACTTTGAGACAACAGTCAAAATTTCCTGAATAACACTCAAAGGTGTGTGGGTGTGTGTGTGTGTGTGTGTGTGTGTGTGTGTGTGTGTGTGTGTGTGTGTGTGTGTGTGTGAAATAGCTGACAGAACAGATCCTGGGTCAGTCAGGAGAAAAAAAAATATTGCAGCTTTGTTGATCACATGATCTTGATGTCTGAAATTGAGATGTGGATCAGAAAACGATGAACGGCTCTGACCGTCTTTGTGGGGGGGCCCTCTGACCCCCCCGCTGGGCGTCGGCAGGACCATGGCCTCAGGTTTGGGTTTGGTTTTCAGTCCGCTCTGCAGCCGTGTGCTGGCGTTGGCGGGAACAGAGACCGACCTCTCTAGGACCCTCTTATTGGGCGTCATCTGAACGGGCGTGGCCGCGGTTTTCTTCAGCGGCGTGGACTTGGCCGTTTTGCTTTGCTCCACCTCGGACGGTCTCCTCACCTGCGTGGACAGCGAGCGGCGCCCAGCGGTGGTGGACGCTGGCGCCGCGGTGCCGTACACGCTGGAGCGGGTCGGTCTGGGATTGGCTGGTTTGCTGACGCTGCGGGGGGCGGGGCCTGTGGGGCCGCTCACGCTCCGGTTTAAAGAGGAGTTCAGTTTTCCTTAAAGGAGAAGAAACATTATTTTAACACAGTCGTTTAAAGTTAAGCAGGAAACTGAGACTCGTGGGCGGAGTCAGAGGTCGTTTGTTGGTTTTCACCAATGACTGTATATAGAATGGACAGCGTGGCTCCGCCTGTCACCGTTCTACGTTTTTGAAGCCAAAAAACCCCGTTTCTCTAGCCGCCATTGTGCAGCCAGAGTCTGCACAGTAGAGAATTTCCGGTGGAGCCAAGTGAAAAAGAGAAATATTTATTTTTTTAAAATATTTATTTCTTCTTCAGAAGGTTTAGCCTCCTTTTGGCTCTTTCCCGAAGTTTCTTATATCCCCGATAAAAACTACTCACGAACGGCAGCTGTCAACTATCGTAAAATGAAACTTATATCACAGTTTTTAACGTCCAATAACTAATGAGAAACTAACTTCTCAGGAAAAAAAACACCTGAACACAATGCAGCCAGATGACATCATCATACTACCTTAGCGTAAAGATGAGAGAAACGTTTCTACCAGGTATCGTAATTTTTTAAAGTTTTCCCGGCTCATATCTGGAATACATGGGGAGGCGGGGCTTATGACCTATACTGCAGCCAGACACCAGGGGGCGGGGCATCTGCTGGAGGCTTCAGTTTGAGCCGAACATCGTTACGTCCACTCATTATACAGTCTATGGTTTTTACCTTTAGCGGGGGACAGAGACATGCTGGAGTTAAAACTGGAAACAGAAGAAGAAGAAGACGAGTTCCTCCTGTCTGTCGTTCTTCTGGTTTGGAGAGGAGGAACTTTCACAGCTGACGGGTTTCTCTTAAAGCTCTGAGGAAACATTTTCATCACATGTTAATTTAACTATGATAAAAAAATTATTTTCCAGGACATTTTCAAACAGAGACAAATTTTCACCTCATACAAATACAACAAACATATTTCCCTCAGTCTTTGGCATCGTTTTGTCCACTTTTAATTTTTTCTACAGTTGTAACTAAGGCTGAATGATATGGACAAAATTTCATATCTCAAAATTAATGCCAGATATCTAGATATTGATATGATACAATTTGACTCTGGGATTAGAGGAAACTCAGCATTTTTACAGAAAAATAGAAGCATCATAATATAACAGGATGTGTAACGTGGTGTTAATTGATACGAGCTCACTGTCAGTCATCAACATTAACAGAAAATCACCAATAATCATGTGACTGTCTGGGCTTTACATGCAGAGTGAGCTGGGAAAATCTACATCATTGATACTAGGATATTAATATCTTGAATTTTCATATCTCAATACCAACACAATTGCCCTATATCTTTCAGGCCTAGTTGTAACTTCCATAGAAGTTTTGTTACTTTTACAAACCAAACTCAAGACAAAACATCATTTTCCCTGAACTGCAGTTGCAATTTATTTCCTACGATTTATTTCTAGATCCCTCAACCTTTTTGTCCCTTTTTTAGTCACTTTAGGCTCTTTTTTTCCACCTCATTTAGACTTTTTTTTTTTTGTGCTACTTTTGAGTAGTTTCCAAGTTTTTTCACTTTTTAAAATTTTTTGCCAATTTTTGATGCTTTCTTTTTTTTTTTTTTACTACTTTCGGACAATTTACCAAGCCTGCTCCTAATTTTTTTGCCAACTTTTTGCTGTATTTAGACTATTTTTGCCACTTTAAACTTGCCCTTTTCACCACTTAGGCCCCGTTTACACGAAAATGTTTCTCAGGTGAAACATGGAAATTACGAGAATTAATGTCAAAATTGTTTGTTAAAGTCAGAATTTAGGGGAAAATGTCAAAATTCTGAGGTATAAAGTCAAAAAATTACGGGACAAATAGGTGAAAACCTTCAGAGAAAAGTCATAATTTTGAAATAATGACAATATTGTTGGAAGAAAGTCAAGAATCTCGAAGTGAGAATTCAAAATTTTGGGACAAAAAGTCAAAATCTACAGGGAAAAGGCAAAATTTTGACTCAAAGTCAAAATTAAGGGAAATGTATTTTTTCTCCACTTCGGTCCTGTTTACAAATTTCACAGGTGGAACATTAAAATTTTGAGATGTTGAAAAATGTTGAAATTGTTTGTTAAAGTCGGAATTTAGGGGAAAAAGTCAAAATTCTGAGATCTAAAATCAAAAATATGGGACGAAAAGGTAAATATCTTGAGAAAAAAGTCATAATTTTGAAATGATGGCAATATTGTTGGCACAAAGTCAAAATTATGAAAAGGTCAAAATCCAGACAGAAAAGGTGAAATGTTGAGTTTAAGTCAAAATTAAGGGAAAAGTATTTTTTCACCACTTTCTCTTGCAAAGGTTGTTTTCAACAGTTTGTCTCTTTGGTTGAACAGTGTTGAGTAAAACTGGTGGAGAGTATAAAACATCTCCTGTAGAAAACTGTAGCTGATATTCTGACACATGTTGCGATGACCACAAGCGACAAAAACGTGAACGTTTGTGACACAGACGTGCGTTACTTTGCTGGGCGGAGCCATGGAGCGTTTTCCCAGAAGACTCGAGTTCAGAGACGAGTCGCTGACGTCAGACGCGACACTCGCAGAATCAGAGAGAAGATCGTCGCAGGATCCAGCTCGACTGGAGAGACGAGACGACGGACTACGCTTCCAACTCCCCACCACCTGAAAACAACAACATGGAATAATCACACTCACTGCAGAGTAAAACAAACAAGTGAAAATCTTCAAGTTCACTTTAGGACTGAAAGATCCACAAAAATAATCTAACTACAATTATTTTTCCCTACATTACAATTGGCATTTATTGTGAAATTACTTTTGGATTTCCCATCTTATGTGTTGTCAAACAAACACACAACATTTTGACATCAATTACTATTTTCATGGGGATGATCCTTTTATTTTCACCCAGTCTCATTTTAAATAAGAAAAACACAAACATGAGGAAGAAATGAAGGATTTTCGTTCAATAACAAAACAGAAAAACAACAGAAGCTGTTTGAATAAACAGGACCATTTAAAAAAATTGAATAACATGAAAAAGTAAAATATTTTTAGTCTCTCCTTTCAGAAAGTTAAAGCAAGATATTACAGGCTTCTATGTCTTAAAATGTTGATAAAACCTCCAAAATCCAGAGTCTCGATAATTAATATATTACACAAGAAGAATATTTTAAACAGAAATGTTAGGCCTCTGAAAAGTATGTTCTTTTGTTACTCGTGATGTCTTTTTGCCCATTTTAGTCACTTTTCACTCTTTTTGGACTTTTTTCCCTCTTTTTTTGACCATTTTCTCCACCTTAAACTTATTTTTATTTGTCAGTATTTTAAGATAGAAAGTCAAAAATTTGGGCCAAGAAGTAAAAGTTATGAGATAAGAAGTCAAATTTATAAGACAAAAAGTCCAAATTTAAGATAATTAAGTCCAAATTTTGAGAAAAAATTCCAATGCTGGGTTAAGAAATAAAAATGTTTCATGAAAAAGTTAAAATTCTAAGATAAAAAGTCAAAAACACAAAGAAAAAAAAATCAAAATTATGAGGAAGAAGACAAAATTTGAGCTCAATACCAAACGTATCATATTTGATACATGAGTTCAACGACCTCTATCTCATCAAAAATGATCAATAATTTCTTTAAAAACCTGTTAATAATAGTTTTACAAACGTATTCTACCACCTTGAGGACGGTCACATCACTACAGTCGGCTGAAGTTTTATTTTGGCCCTTTTCAAAATCTCATAAAATCATCCACTCACATATTTTCAGGAAAAATCATTGTTGATTTTCAAGAAGTTGCAGCAAGAATAACATATAAATAGTTACTCTTTTTTAAAAATAAGTGTTTTCTGCATAAAGTAAATGCATATTTACTAAAATACTGTAATAAAGTAGATAAAATAGTTTGCAAAACTGCCCAGTGTGTCAAATGTGATACAAGAAATGTGTCATGAATGAAATGATAAAGCAATATTTTTTTGTGAATTTTGTAAAAAGGGTTAATAAACATCTCAGCTCCCAAAAATTGTAACTTTCTGATTATTTTTTGATAGGTCTGACTTTTTAATGTAATCTTTAATTAACCACCCGGCCCTCACTGACTCACCATCTTGTCTCCCACTTTGCTCGGCGGTTGCAGTCGTCCGTTTTTCTCCGCCCTGCTCTTCGTGGCTGAAGCCGTTGGATTGGCCGGTTTACTCGGGAGCACGACGCCCAGCGCCGCCTTCCCTCGCAGCCCCGTCTTCGGCTGAGCTTTGACCAGAGCCACAGGACTGGAGGTGCTGAGTCTGGTGTTTACGCGGGAGGATGTTGCTTTGCTGATGGAGGCGCCGCGGTTTGATAAAACTGCCTGACTCGGGCGGATGGATGGCGTGCTGGCGGATGAAGCTGAGTTTGTGCTGCTTCCTCTCAACATGCGGCGTTGAACAGCAGGCGGCAGCTCCTTCATGGGACTGTCCTGCACCAAGAAGGTCTGACGTTTGATGGGGCTCAGCCTGCCGCTGCCACCGCCGCCGCCCTGAACCAGCACGCCCAGTTTGGCGTCAGCGTCCTGGAGGAACTCGTCTCTGCTGTTGGCGTCGGCGGCTGCGGCGTTTTCTCTGTCCTGATTTTGCAGCTGGTCGGCGAGTTTGTGCGCTTCTTGACACACGGCCTCCAGCAGCTCTCCAGTCAGAGGACTCAAGCTCACGTGTACGCCGCCGCCATCAAGTCGAGACGCCACGTTAACGGTGACGCACCGCTCTTTATGACTGAGGGGACCAACAAACACTTCATCTTCATCTTCATCACCTTTGAAGCTGCAGAGAAGAGAAAGATACAACTGAGATCACAGCAATAATCAACTTATCTGAGTTTTTTTAAAGGAAATTTTTAGTTTCCGTGTATTTTAACCTCCCACGCTTTGTTTAACTTTACTTTTTTAAACTCTGCTTTAAAAATTGAGCAGGTTAGTCTGTGTTTTTGATGCTTTGTGCCTTTGTTTTTTAACTCACCAACTTTAGCTTCGTCCTCCTTTTTGGTGGTAAAACTCTGGCTGATTTTAGAAAATTCCCCAGAATATCGCTGTGTTTTTCTGAGCTTTTTCTACAGATCATTGATATTTATAATAAAGCTGCACTGAGCTACTGACATTCTTAGGTAATTCTTAGTATTATCGAGTAATTCGAGGCAGAATTATGGGAAAAATGTCAAAATTCTGAGGTAAAAGTCAAAATTATGGGACAAAAAGGTGAAAATCTTCAGAGAAAAGTCATGATTTTGAAATAATGGCAATGTTATTGGAAGAAAAAGTCAAAAATCTGCTGTGAAAAGTCAAAATTTTGAGAAGCAAAGTCAAAAATATGGGAAAAAAGAAAATTCTGAGGCAAAAAAAATCTTAACTTTGAGAGGAAAAGGCAAAAGTATGGGATAAATACACAAATATCTTGAAGGGAAAAGCCATTATTTTGAAATAATGGTAAAATTGTGGATACAATTCTGAGGTAGAAAGTCTGAATTTGGCGATGAAAAGTCTAAATTATGGGGAAAATGTCAAAATTCTGAGGTAAAAAGTCAGAATTATGGGAAACAAAAGTGAAAATCTTCAGAGAAAAGTCATAATTTTAAAATAATGACAATATTGTTGGAAGAATAAGTCAAAAATCTGTGGTGAAAAGTCAAAATTTAGCGATGCCAAGTCAAAATTATGGGACAAAAGGTCAAAATCTAGAGAGTGAACGCGAAATTTTGAGTCTAAGTCAAAGTCTAGGGAAAAATGAGAAAATTCTGGGATTAAAAAAAAATCATAATTTTAAGGGGAAAAGGCACAATTTTGGGATTAAGAGACAAATATTGTGAGAGAAAAGTATTTATTGTGAAATAATGTCAATATTGTGAAGAAAAAAAGGCAGAATTTTAATGTAACACAACATGTCAAATTTTTGAGGTTAAGGTTCAATTCAGAGTTCAAGTCAGAATTAAGGGAAAAATGTAAAAAATTTTTAGGTAAAAAGTTGAAATTTGGGGATGAAAAGTCAAAACAATGGGATATAAAGGCAAAATCTTAAGTGAAAGTATGAACCAAGAGAAAAAAAGTTAAAATTCTGAGTGAAAAAGTCAAAATTTTGAGATTAAAAGTTGAAATAAAGAGATAAAAAGTTTTGGAACCAGTAAAGGTTGCCTTCTATAGATTATTTTTGTTTTACATTATTGAAAACTGTTTAAAATAAATGTTTGTGTTTTGAAGCTTCTTTGTTGTCTATGAGTATTTACATGTTTGTTGATGTGTTTGCTTATATTTGTTCTGGTTCCATCAGTGACAGAGTTTTACAGCAATATTAAACAGCAATAAAACTGAAATACTACTCATCGGCACCAAATCCACCCTCTCCAGAGTCAACAGCTTCTCTCTCTCCATCGACAGCTCCTCTGTGTCCCCCTCCCCTCAGGTTAAGAGTCTGGGTGTCATCCTCCACAGTACACTTTCATTTCAGTCCCACATCAATAGCATCACCCGGTCTGCCTACTTCCATCTACGCTCCATCAACCGTCTCCGCCCTCCCTCACTCCCCACACTCGATTACTGCAACTCTCTTCTCTTCGGCCTTCCACATAAATCCCTCCATAAACTCCAGCTGGTTCAGAACTCTGCCGCCCGGATTATCACCAAAACTCCATCCTCCCACCACATCACCCCCATCCTTCAACAACTTCACTGGCTCCAAATAAAACAAAGGATCACCTACAAAATCCTCCTGTTCACCTTCAAATCCATCCATGACCTGGCTCCTCCATACCTGTCTGACCTCCTTCATGTCCACACCCCCTCTCGCTCCCTCAGATCCTCCTCCTCCCTCCACCTCACTGTACCCTCTGCCCGTCTCAGCTCCATGGGGAGCAGGGTCTTCAGCCGCTCTGCTCCCCAGCTCTGGAACTCACTGTCCTCGGATCTCCGTAACTCTGCCACCCTCCCCATCTTCAAATCAAAACTCATCTGTTTCATAATACCTACTGTTTTTAACTGCTGTTTTAATATTGTCCCTTATTCTATTGCTTTTATGTTGCTGTTTTAACTCTATTTTGTTTTTATGTGTTTTTTACCCTTTGTAAGGCGACCTTGGGTGTCCTGAAAGGTGCCTTGAAATAAAATGCATTATTATTATTATTATTATTATCACAGTTTGACAGAGTTTTACAGAGAAGTCAGGTGTTTCATACCTGGCAGGTGACAGAGAAACATCAAAGTCAAATATCTCATCCGCTATAAAGCACAGATCTGTTCACAAACAACATAAAAAGAGAAAAAAAAAGAGTTAGTTTGTTGATATTTGGGTGAAAGTTGAGGTTTTGTGGTTGTTTTCTGACCTTTTTTAGCTCCACTCTCCATCCCGAGGATCGTTGTTTTTTCTCAGACTGATCCGGATCAGACCTTCAGGGACACTTTCAGCTGTGACATCAGGATAAAATAAGATTATGATACAAAAACACACGGACAGTGAGAGGAAAACAAACCCAGAAATCATCCATGAACCGTCACGTTGACATGAACGTTAGCTTCTTTTTCACTGCGTCGACTCAACTGTTCCCGATAAGAGTCTTTAAAGATTATAAACCGCAGTTTTTATGTTGTAAAGTTAAAGAATTATAACTTAAATAAAGTTAAAAACCCAAAGCTCTTCGAAAAACTTACTATATATATGTTCTTCAACGCATTCAAACAGGTCACAGTAATCAACACAAACCGAGAACAATTCAAATCTGCTGCGCCGCTGGTCACGTGGTTCCAACGCAGCCTCCCATTGGTGGATTCGATCACAGGACGTTTTCAAATGAGTGCTGGGGGTTGTAGTCCGGAAGATTGATCAGACTACAAGAGGATTAAAATACAAATAAAATACAAAAACTTCGAAGAAAAAAAAACAGATAAATAACTTTTTAATTTTAAACATTTTCATATACGCATCTGTAATAAAAAAATGTAATTAATTTGAAATTTCAAAGAGTGATGAGCATACAAGCAACTATAAAAAAAAAAATAAACAAATAAAACTAAGTCCAATATTTTTGTCAAATTATCCAGAGAAAAAGAAAAAAATGAGAATACAAGGATATAAGTTCAAATTCTGACATTAAAAAAATAAGGTGAAAAAACACGGTTCTGATATCAAAGTCAGAATTTTCAGTTTTTAAAAAGAAGAAGAAGAAGAAAAAAAATCAGATTAAAGTCAGATTTTTATCTTTACATTCTCATCTAAATCAAAATTAAGACTATTATTATTCTTGTATAAACTCATTCGTGAGTTTTTGGAAGTAAAATAAAACCGTTACAGAGACTATTTCTCTTATCAGATCAATTTCTTTATAATATTCTTTAATTTTGGATTTTTTTTTTTTTTTAAACTAAAGAATGCTTTAAGATTAATAACATTAAAATTATTTCATGAGCCTTATAACATGACTGACAGTCAAAGAGTTTTACATTAAATAAATAGGTTAACATTATTGATGTAGATAATATAAACATAATAAAAAGATTTTACAAAAAAAATATATAATACAAAAAAATAGTAAATATCCATATAAAAATTGTGTTTTGCTTTATGGAACAGAAAAGGAAAAAATGTTTTTGATAGTATTGTAAAATTTTATCTTTGAAATTACAAAAACACTGTTCCATTAAGTTTTAATATAGAAATCTTTATTTATCCCAAAGAGCAATTTAATTCAGGGCCTTTGTGAATCTTATTAAGAAGAAATGGTTTGGGTAATGTTGAAATAGCAGAAATTACTTACATTTCTTTCATAGTAGTTAACAAGTATTTATAATAAATATTTTTAAAAAATATTTATTCACAGAAAAAATATTCAACAGCAAACTTGTGAAAATAAACTTGTGGTTCAAGTGTTATTTGAAGCAACACTCATTCATAACATGTCTTCATTTACCAAAAATAATATGAAATACACATTAAACATGAATTAGAGGTGAAAAGGTGATGCAACTAATTAGCAAACTTTTAGAATAGTGAAAGATTAATTGATAAACTCCCCTAGAGGATAAGTGAGAGAATTAAAAGATAAACCGTAAAAAGGTTTGTGAGAAAAGTTTATAATAATTCATCAAACTTTGAAAGAATTGAGGCTGATGTTAGAGGAGTCAGAAAAAACTTGAACTGTTTACAATGTTAAAAACAACTGAAATGTTTTAAAGGCAAAACAAATGAACAGATGGATTCAAACAGGCTGGGCTGGCCTCCACTCTTCCACCAGGTGGCGCTGTTCTCAGCTGCTTCACTCACTCTGGAGGTTTCCATCAACTCTTTGACTGACAAACTGAAACTTATTGTTCAGAAAAATCTGTCAGGGATTTTCCTGAAAACACGGATGAATAAATGAACAGAGGAACAAAGTTTGAGACTTTTATCTTTATTCAGTTTGATTCTGTGGATAGTTTGTGGATGTTTGTTTCTGATGAATAATTCTGTGACATTTGTTGTTGATATAAACATGAATCCTTTGGTGCAGACGGCTCCTTTAGTCCTTCAGAAGTTGAATCAGACGGAGCGTGAAGGACCTGTGATGTGGTTAATTAATCTAATGTCTCATGACGGAGGCGGAGCTGCAGCTTAGCAGGAGAGTGAAGCTTACACACACTT
>RPOG01006750.1:0-22013 GCA_008086565.1 Thalassoma bifasciatum
GCATATCAGCTACCGTGTGGGAATATCAATGACAAGATCAGAGTGAATCTATTAAGAACAACATGAAAACAGACCCTTGGCTCCAGATCTCAGACATGACTCTGCTTTTAAGAGCAGGCTTCAAACTTTTCTGATTGATAAAGCTGAGAGTTAAAGCTGACTCAGGTCTGACTCGGTCTTAGTCATACTGCTATAGGCTTCTGTTTCCCTTTTTCCTTTGTCTGTCTGTCACAAACTTTAAACCTCAATGTCCCATTAAAGTCACAGAGCAGAGATCTTTCTGGAAGTCCCTGGGCTCTCTCCTCTCACAGGTTCCTCTGGATCATTGCTGTAGATCAGTGTTTTCCAACCAATTTTCTTTCATTAAAGGAAATTTCATGGCACTCCATCAACCAAAATTATCATAAAAAGAAAGTCTGTAACCTCATGATGACACAATAGTCTCTTCAAATATTTGACAGAGTGAAACCTGAGCCTGTTTAGATGAACACAGAGCTGCTGTCCTGGGTGGAATCAAAGGTATTCACACATGAAGCTCTTTCTCAACAGCTCTCAGTCTCTCTGGTTTTAGTTTTTAAAGCAGTCAGGGTTGAAAAGCTCTGCTCACACAGTTATGCTATGGAAAATGGGAGTAATGTGGGTAAATCCTCATGTGACGGGGTTGTTTTTGCCCGAGCGAATGAAGGAAAAAGAAACAAAAAAAAAATCAAGAAAAAGGTAGACTGGCAACGTCGTCAAAAACGAACAGTGACTTTTTTTTTTCATTTACAGTGCGTTCAGTGTGTATTCACAAAGTTCAAATGACAAAAGAAGCAAAATCAAAATCACCCATGATAGGGGAAAACCAAAAAAAGTTGATGTTTTGCCAAAAATGGGTCTCTGTTACCTCCTATATGACAACTAGCTCTCACTCCTTCCAAAACCCAACTGACTTGCCTGGCCAAGGCAGTCCCTTCAAATATTCCAAGCCCCTCCCTCCAGGCTCACAGACAAAAAAAAACAATCCAAAAAAAAAAAAAACCAGTCATACTCAACTTCTAACTTTGGTATGTGACGAAATTGAGTGTTTCAATTTGTTAGAGAAGTTAAAATGCCTTATAAAAGTTTGGTTTTCCTTTTCTTTGTTAGTCTAGTGGACGTGGTCCGTGATATATACACCTTCGTAACGAAAATCTACACACACACACATACACACACACACACACACACACACACACACACACACACACACACACACAATGTATGGAACGCTAGGCCGTGCTGCCCAGGTGTGCACCCCTGGGAGAACTAGAAAAGGTTGGGAAATTAAACTTAGTTCAATATGTCCGCCATTATTTTAGGGGATGGTTGAATTTGCAGGTGTGTAGGTGCGTCTCACACACACACACACACACACACACACACACACACACACACACACACACACACACACACACACACACACTGTGTGTGTGTGTGCGTGCACTGTCAGCAGCTAGTGATGGAGCCGCTCCGTCACACCTCATAAAAGTTGTCTGTCTTTCTGTGTTTTAACGCAGGTGAACAAAGTATTCCATTGGGTGTTTCATTTGATGATGGTGTTAAAGTTTCCTTGGGACAAAGCACTTTCTATTTTTTTATATATATTTTGCTCACTTTGTTTGGTTTTTTTGGGGGGTCACAACTATTATAATACCTTTGTTCATTTTTTAGTTTGCAAACTCTGTAACTGCTGCTACTGTCAGTATTGTAACAATCATCTCTGCTATCGCCACTTTTGCCACAAGTGGCTCGTCTGTCATTCATTTTCAGTGAAAAAGAATAAAAAATACTTACTGACTTAATGCCCTCTTTGAGTTAATCATAACAATACCCACAACCAGGGACAATTTGGCTGATTTCACAATTGAAAGGGTGAGGAAACGTAACTTTTGTTCACAGGGAACATGTTGCTCTAGGCGTCTCCTTCGCACATGGCCCCAAGTTCGGGCATTGAATCAAGTAAGTAGCAACCCATTATTTTGGCCGAAAAAATGCCAATATCTGCCAATAACCGATATAAGCGATACATATCGATACATAGTGTGGATCCCTAGAGACAGTGAAGAGCTTGGAGCTTGGTGGATTTCCAGTCTCTCAGCCCCCTGACATTTACGCTTGAGAGTAAACAGTGTCATTTAACTAAGAAGAAGATAACTATTATTTAATTCCCCTCTAAAGGCCAAATAACTGCATGAAAGAAAATACTGGAGCTGATCATTTTCAAAATCAAAGGTATACTCCAGCCATTATTTTCACCTAATACATACTTAACCTGATGGGAGAGAGACCAAGGACACTGAAGAGGTTTAACAACAAAACCACGAATATAAAACACTGATGACTCTAATCAACACTGTTCAAGTGCCCAAATGGTTTAACTGTTGGATACAATCCTCTCTCCCCACCATTCTCCTGAAAAGTTACCCTACCCTGACAGTCCACCACTTAGAGGATTTAGCAGCTTCTACTTTCTTTCAGTCTGAACTCATATGAAGGGAGGCCAAGACAGAAAGAGTCACTGCTGAGTTTGACCCCTCACTCTTCATTTTATCTCAGCTGCTTTTTCACATCAGTGAGTAACTTATCCATCTTCACTCCGCCTCACTGCCTTGAACTCTCTGAGCTGCTGCTCATCATCAACTTTCACTCCTGTAGTGTGAGCCCAAGTCAACTTGGTTATTGCTAAAATCACACATAATGCGCCTCAATATAACCTTTCGATGCTCATAAGCCTGGCTCACATGACAGGATTTTAGAATTCAAAGATTCCAATATCAAATTGTATCACACACATAAGAACATGTTTTACAGATTATCTTATTTTAAATCTATAACACCCACACACTCGAAGATTTGAAAATAACGACCAGAACACACTACAGGATCTCATCAAGATTATCGGACCAGGAAACACAACAAAACCATGTGACCCTACATCATCTCATTAGGTAGCAAATGTAAACAAAAGCTCAAAAAAATGAAACGAGTGCAGTGCTGAAGATGGAATTTACACTAATATTTTGCTGGACCACCTTTAATTTTGATGACAGCACACATTCTCTGTGGCATTGTTTCCATAAGCTTCTGCAATGTCACAAGTTTTATTTCCATCCAGTGTTGCACTAATTTTTCACCAAGATCTTGTATTGATGATGGGAGAGTCTGACCACTGCACAAAGTCTTCTCCAGGACATCCCAAAGATTCTCAATGGGGTTAAGGTCTGGACTCTGTGGTGGTTAATCCATGCGTGAAAAAGATGTCTCATGCTCCCTGAACCACTCTTTCACTATTTAAGCCCCATGAATCCTGGCATTGTCATCTTGGAATATGCCCGTGCCATCAGGGAAGCAAAAAATCCATTGATGGAATAACCAGGTCATTCAGTATATTCAGGTAGTCAGCTGACCTCATTCTTTGAGCACATACTGTTGCTGGACCTGAGCAACTGCAGCAACGCCAGATCATAGCACTGCCCCCACAGGCTTGTACAGTAGGCACTAGGTATTATGGGTGCATCACTTCACCTGCCTCTCTTCTTACCCTGATGCGCCCATCACTCTGGAACAGAGTAAATCTGGACTCATCAGACCACATGACCTTCTTCCATTCATCCAGAGTCAAATCTTTATGTTCTTTAGCAAACTGAAGCCTTTTTTTCCAGTTAGCCTCACTGATAAGTGGTTTTCTTAAAGCAACACAGCTGTTCAATCCCAATCCCTTGAGTTCCCTTCACATTGTGCTTGTGGAAATGTTCTTGCTTTCACTTTTAAACATACTCCTGAGTTCTACTGTTGTTGTTTAAGTGATTGTAGATTTAGTCATTCAATATTCTTTTTCCTACCACATTTCTTCCTGGAAAACAATGGCTTTTCACCATCCTACTGGTTTTCAACAATGTGTTGGACAGTTCTTGAACCAATTCAATCTTCTTAGATGTTTTCTCTGCTTGATGCCAATGATCTGACCCCACTAACATATTTTCCACAACCACAGATCTTCGTCTATCTTCGTCATGGTTGTGTAACTCCTTTTTGCATCAGCTGGGATTAATTAACATGTTTCCAGCTGAAAGATAATCACCAATGCAGTAATTATCCAATAGGAGGCTTGTACCTATCTGCACAGTCAAATCCAGGTGGCAACTTTTTTTTTCCCGGCAGTAAATTAAACATGTTTGAAAACAGCTCAAACGAGTCAATGAGCCACTCTGGGTTTAAGATTGATCCGTCACCCGCTTACACAAGTAGATAATCTGAGCCTACATTGTGACCGACTTTGGTCCTGGAGAGAGCTAAATTGGTCAAACCATCCTGAGAAGCCTTTACTGCTAGCAGGGCTTAATAAAGCTCTATGTTACTGTAGTTACACACAATAATCTACACAGATCTCACCAACACTTTAACATGCAACGCCTACTCAGCTCATGGGTCTCTGGATGAAGATCGACTTGTGAAGGCCTTCACTGTCTGGCCCACTGACAAACCATTGTGCCCATTAGACCATTTCACAGCCTTGTTTAGTAACGTTTAGTCCCCTAAAGGACTGTAAGGACATGAAATGTAGCTTTAAATAAATAGTGACAATATCAAGGTTATAAAATAATTATTTATAGTCGTTGTTCGATCCCTCAGCAAATTCTTTGTATTGCAATTCTTGTGTGACAATAACATTGTGAAAAGAACACACAGCTGAAGAGGGATAATAACCACCAGCACACACACACTCACACAGACGCACACACAGAGAACAGAATTCCATCACCGTATTTCCACAGTCTCAGCAAAAGCCACAGTAAAAGGTACTGGTGTGAAACATCATTATCTTCTGGAAGAAGGCCAAATTGGAAATGGCATGCAGCACCAATTTATGGGGGACACTCTGACTGTTCAGGAGATCAATTTTATCTGTTTCAAAAATGCTTATTTTCTTGACCTTAAGACCAGAAAGAAAAGAAAGGAAAAGAAAAGAAAAGAAAAGAAAAGAAAAGAAAAGAAAAGAATACTCCCATAGCTTAGACCGCCATTGGAGTCACTTGTCAGATGTTGTGTGTTTGCTCATGGTGGATTTAGGTTGTGTTGCCGCATATAATATGAACTGAAGAACAGTCAAGGCTCTCAATGCTAAGTGTCTCTGGATATCCCGTCGTGAATTGGTGCTGTAACGGAAAAAAAGAAAATGTAAATGGATTGATTAATATGCCTTTAACTCAAAATTTGCATGTTATGAGTGCCCTTCAAAACTTTGCTAGTTATGAAAAGATAATCAAGACAGATGAACATCACTCCAGACAGAAGAGAATCTGAAGGCTGATTGAGGTCAAGACGAGGGTCAAGAGGACTCTTCTGCTTATTCAGCTCAGTAGATGACACGTGCTACTTACAGTTATACCAACAGAAAAGGAGCTCTATTAGAAAAAAAAAAGTCTGTCTATTAATCTCGCCCTGCAATCGCGTCTAAAAGGTTCAAACTTTATCCAATGTGCTTGGATCAATATTAGCAGAAGAGATAACTGTGCTTCATTTGATTCAAAGCTCACTAATCTCTAATCAAGCTCTTTTTAGGTTTGTTATATCAGCTATAAAGCGTTTCAGAGGCACTTTAACTTCATGTCTGGCTTTGTGACAGCTTGGCTTTATCATGTTTCTGCTCTGCTTGTTGGCAATAGATGATTCATGAGCAAAGGGGGTAGCTGATAAGAGTCACCAATATGTCCTCTATGGGTCCCAGGGTGTAATGACTTAGCAATGATTGCTGGGAGCAAAGGCGCCATGAAAAAGTCTGATTTGACAGCTGATGGGGGTTAAAGGATCTTAGGTTTCTTTGTGACAACAAAGCTGCAAAATATGAGACACAGTGGACAAAGAAACAGGTTTTTAAATGAAAGTATTGTTAAAGCACTGCAGCTGATCAAGCAGGACTAGCTCCAAAACCACCCAAACCAAAAGAGCCCTGTGCCAGTCCACTTAACCTTTCTGCCCACACTGTTTGAAACATCACACCATGATGCTGGAGGTAGAATGAAAGATCATTTAAAGACTGAGTCAACAGCCTGTCAAACTTAAAGAGGGGGTATTCTGCTTTTCCCTATTTTGAATGTGGATATAAAGTCACAATGCTGGATCTGAATCCCTGAACCCGTCCATAAACTGATCTTCATGAGATCTAACAAGACTCATTGGCAGGATGAGATCATCAAATTGGGATCCCCCTAACCAGCTCATGATGTATTGAAGGAGTGGGTCTCAAACATCAAGGTCTGCCCCCAACAGGCCTGGGGGGCGGGACTTTGTGGAGCGGGGGCCTTAAAGGCAGGGTATGCAGGAATTTTCAATAGATTTTGTTTCTCTGTTTACAAACAACATCCAAACTCGTCAATTCCTGGCTCAGTATCAGCAGCAGTACATGCTCATTGTCCCCGTCCATAGCTAATAGCATGGCTAACAGTCTTAGCTTTGTAAACACACGATAGGCGGTAAAAAACAGCCCTGCCAGCGCCTGCAGCATCCCATGAGAGAAACTCAACAGCCATTCACCTGACTTCCTGCAGGTGAATGAGATACACTGCAAATATAGTATCATAGTATCACATTATCATTCTCTCTGTATGTTAGGGCCGTTACAGTCCATGTTTTAGCCTTCAGCCCCTGCTTTACCGCTTTATCACGTTTATCTTTCTTCTATCCTGTTTCTATCAGTCAGTCCATCACCCATTTCAACCATTACTAAAAATTAAATCCAAGAAATCAATCTGGTCCTGTCCGACTCTATAAAGAAGCTGAGAAATAGAATTAAAAAAGAACCTATTTCAGCGCTGATAATCTCATTTTAGATTGTAGATTATGATCAGGCATATATCTACATATGAAACTTCATCCACATCTATTAGAAAGTCCTCACAGTCCCTTTAAAATCATAAGTATTCATTTCAAGCCACATCCTGAATGATGGAGTTCAGTCGCAGTTAACTTCAATAGCAGCAGCAGTGACAGGGACATATATTCTGTCATTCTACTTTAATTTACCTCATCTGCTCATTGCAACTCTTCCTGCCAGAGCACACACAGTTTAACTAAGCAGAATACACCTATTCAGCAGACTTCTATTCACCATCCAACAGGCACCTTTGATTCAAGCTGTGCAGGTGTGTTTCCATTTTATTAACATTCCCCAGGCAGCAGCAAAATGTCTGGGAGGCTAACTTTTATCCTTTCTAACCATTTACAATGATTTGCATGCTGCGTGAAAGCCCAACCAGAGACACGCTGTGAGTAAATACTCATAAAAACTGTTGCTCTTGCACGTCATGCCAGCTGGCTGTGATACATTGCATATTTTGCACAGTTTCTGAATTTATTCAGTACAAAACAAACTGTGAGGAGTGTGAAGTGCTGGGAACAGTGACATCTTGAGGACATATGGAGCCCAATCTTCAAAGTAATGTTCACTAGTTTTTACAAATCCGTCCTGCCCAACTATGAAAAATGTCAGGCTACCTCAGAGACAGCTGTGTGAAACATGCACATCTTTGAAAACTGCAGCACCCTGTTTGGCTTCACCATCACTGTGGCCTTGGTGTGAACTCCTAGCTCCAATGGCAAAACTCTGATGTGTTAACACTACAACACCAATTTTTTAGTCATTTAGTTGTTTTCACTATTAAAATCACAACATATTTAATTAAGTTTCAATTAACAAGTAGAAGGAGGGCACTGTGGGTGTGGAAATGCTCTTTCTTTTGCTAGTAAACATACTCCTGAGTTCTACTGTTGTTTTTCGATTTGATTTGGCCAAATGTTTAAGTGATCATTGATCAGGGTTATTCAAGACTTTTTTTTCCACCACATATGAATTATATCATATTGCCATATCATGGCCTAGTACCATGTATGTAGCCTTGCAGAGCAGATGGACCTGCCTATTTCATATTCTGAAATCCTGCGGATCCATCTTTCAAAGATCCAATCACAGCTTATCTCCCCAGCAGAAATTTGTTGACCCAACCAGAGAAGAGAGGCGGGAGCTGTGGACATGACGTCAGCAAGAAGCACCTGAATGTTTGAAAACAATGGCACCGTGTGAAGCAGCCCCCGTGGACATGGCAATATCTGCAGTTTTATCAGAAATAGATTCAATTTCTTCAAAAGAAGAACAGAGGATGTCACTTAAAGTCTTTCTGACAGGAAACAACGTTTTTATTCTTCAGTGGTTGGGAGAAGAGCAAAATCGGACGCGTGTAATATCTCCATAGCAAATACACGCTGTCCGTCTAGTGTCAGGTTACACATCTGCTACTTCATGCTTTGGCTTGATGTGGATTGGTCTGTAATGAGTGTGTCGAGCGGAATGGTCCAATCACCAGCTGTTGTATTTTTTTTAAGGTCCTGCCTCTAAAAACACCAGCAAGCAGCCCATCCCCAGATGGACCAGTGAAATAAAATCCATGATGGATATATGAAACTGTCCATCTGGTGTGTCACGTTACCATTTATTAATGTTCCTTGTAACTGTGTATTCAATATAAAGCTATTCAAACAATACACAGGATCATATATTTATGAAACCTTTGAAAGGTGCAGTGAGTAAGGAAGCCTTGCCACTGCTTTTTATAAACATACCAATGTGAAGTGAAACCATCAAATATGGACTCTGCCTGCAGGCCAATCGAGTTACACTGTGTGAGAAAGCTCCCTGTGTCTAGTAATGCATGTTCAAAGACATTAACATGAGTACACAAAGAAAAACAGTAACAGAAAATGGTAAATGAATTCTGATTATTGTTAAAGATTGAAGGCCTCATATCAAACTGAATTGAAGTCGTATTGTGGCAGACTTTGTGATACTGGCAATAGAAAGTCCTATTGGTTGTTATTATTATCACTGGGTTTAAAAGGTGGCTCAACTCTTCCGTCTTTCTTTTTTCTCATAAAGAGACAGGCCTTCGGGTTGCTGGCAGGAAACCCACTTCAGGACAGAAGAACCCAAAGGTTTAAATGTGACGCCTGAACCCGTCATATGCCTACTGTTAATAGTCTGTGTTTGTGGTGGCCGGAGAAACATGGACACCCAGGTGTGTCTGCTACATGTGTGTGTACTTCCTGTGAATCCTCCCGATAAAAGACGCATTTCATCCAGAGTGATTCGATTTCTCCTCTGAGTGTTGACTAATTCACTTACATGGGGCTCAATCTGATTACATGATGTGAGTCATGACGGGAGAGGAGACTGGATGAACAGCAGCACTAAATTTTGTCAAGGGAGCGTCTGTCCCGTCTAAGACCTCAGCTGTGCCCACACACACACACACACCCCCAGACACACACATCTGGTTTTCCCTGCGACTGTGTGATCAGAGGTAAACAGTGGATCTGCCTCAGACACCTAGCGGCTGCTCTTTCATGTAACCCTGTGGTCCTGCGCAGGTGTCACAGCGTTTACCAGCTGGAGCAACGACAGGGAGAGGCCTCACCTCACCTCTGGCCCACACCGCTGTTCTTATAGCGAATCAGCAGCCAGCCGAGCGTGGAGAGGTGAAGTCAGCTCCAGAGATGGGACAAGCTGAGCTGAAAGCAAGACGCTCCAAAGCCTGAAGAAAATGATAAATTGTACAGTGATGCATGAGCAGACAGTTATTACTACACCTCCACACACACGCAACTAACACACACTGACACACAAATACACACAGCCAACAATGACCGGTCAAATGAAAAAAGCAGGTGTGCTGGACGGTGGAGTATGCTGGAATATAAACATCCTGTTCAGGGTGCAGCTGAAGGTGATCTGTTCAGCACTGTTTCCGTCATCCAGCACCGCAGCATATGGACACACACTTGGCCTGGCTCACTGCATTTCACACATGAATTCAAGTCCAGCCAGCATGATGAAATGCTTGATTCTCTACTAATTTTCCCCACTGAGCCTGCGTACACCAGCAGTTTCAGACAGACAACACATGCACACACACACAAGACAACGAACAGAACTTACTCTGAATCGATTTTTACACTCTGTCCAATCACACCAGGCGTTAATACCACAGAATATCCTCAGATATGTGGAAGGAGAGTGTATGCTATGAGCTCGGAGTCACTACATGAAGTAATTTTTTAGCCTGTATGTTCATAATGTGTTCTGTTTTCAGACACTGAATACTTTTCTTATGCTTTTCTACGCTGATCATGTATGATACAAGCCGATAAAATCCCTTAAGGTCATATCGATCCTGATTGGTTAAAGTTCTTCTCCGCTGATCCAGAGTGAAACACAGGTCACAGAGTTTCTGCGCCTTCCACTACTGCACCGCTCTTTGTGTCAGACAGTCAGTCGGCCTCATCTCACCCGCAGGTGGTTGATAAAACAGCATCTAGACTTCTAACTGGTTCTGGGAAAATAAGCAGTATCTACCCTGTGCTGCACTATCTTTACCTGCCTCCAGTAAAAAAACAGACCTGTACATGGTTTTTACTTTTTTAAGGCACCTTAAGGCCCATACTAGGTTTCAATCTCTGAACTGACCATTCTGTATTTATCTCACACAACTCAGAGCTGCTGATCAGCCTTAGCTCTCAATTAAAATAATTAGAATGAAAGAAAGTTAATCATTAATCAGGCTTTTGTTTGTTTTAATTTCTTAAAATTATTTAATGTTTTGCCCTGTTACAACTTTATCAGTTATCTTAAAATAGTCTTCCTTTCATATATTTTTTTCTGTTCATAATTCACAATTTGGGCTGCCCATTGGCACACTGGTTGGCATACAAATAGAGCTGAACATCACCATTCCTGCTGATATCGTTTTGGAATGATATTGGTTTCGGCCACAACTGAAGACTGCAACATCAGTATCGTAGCAGAATTCAAAAAGTTGTATATGGGACAACCAAGAAGATAAACAGGAGAGTGATAGAGCACGGGCTAAAGGTTAATCTGTTTGTGATTATGTTTACTCCAACCCACACGTAGCAGTTATCAATAAAATGAAGAACCAGGTTACATTTGCTCTGCTTGGTGAGGCTGGAGTTTGTAGATGAGCACTGGTAGGACATAACCAGGAGTCACAAATGTTGCATGTTCAGACATGTCTCAGAGCACCAGGCTGTGAGTAACACTAAACAGATGACCTGCTCACCTTCTGGAAAGTAAACTACAAACTGAGTTTACCAAGTCTGATTGTTGACACCCTTCAAACAACAAATCAATTCAGTACCTTGTTGCTTGGAATCCCTGGAAAAAATGTGTTGGAAAGAAGACCTGCTCTCCAAAACAAATGCACGCCTTGAAAAGGATCAGAACTGAAAGGACAATAGGTGATGGTGTCTGTGGGGAAACTGTCTTCATCCTTGAAAAAAACAACAAAATCTGGCCACAGGTGTCACAGCAATCAACACCACATAAATATTCCTCTTTGAGCCTTTTATAGAATGTAACAAGGAAATCAAGGGCCAAAGTGCCTCCATAAAGGAATTACATCTTTAATCATGATCTTGACTTTTTGGTGGCACTAGACTACTTTTGGTAGTAATGTTGATTTTATTCACTGACACCATACGGTAATTCATGAAATTACAAAGAATAAAAGAGCACCAGCATTACTTCTCAGACGCTCATTGAGATTGCCCTCATTACAGCAGAGTTACTCATTTTCTTGAATAATTCAGCTTGGACTTAAATTTAATTGTGAGGTGATTAAATATTTACTGTTACTAAATTATAAATCATTTTGGGTCCTGATTCAAAAGCCAAGGTTTATATTAAAGTATGACATTTGAACAAGGACGGCCCTCTTAAGCACTCTCACTGAATTCATAACAGGCACGAGGCAAAACAGTCCAAAAACTGTTGCTGTCCCCACTGGCTTGTCTCGCTGTGGTTCATAAAAAGCTGCCTGGGAGCCCAGACAGACTTCTGTATTTTACATGAACAGTGATTAGAAAGGCAAATTCAAAAGTGGATTATCCCTGTGGTCTGGCTCCTGACGGTCCAGATCACTCAGCCATCAGTAAGAGACAGGGGGCCCGCGGTGCCACTTCACACTGTTGGCGCTGAGCAGTGACATGTGGCTGAGGACATGACGGGAAGAGCTGACTTCTCTTTCATATGAGTACAACCAGCCTGCTAGAGCCAAAAAAGGAGCTCAACCGGGATGATGGACCCCTGCCTGCTGCAACAACAGTGTAAGAATCTGTGATAAAACAGCACGCTGACACACTGACATGCTGCCAGAGCATAGGTCAACACCAGCTGAAGGCGAGCCTGCAAGTATCCTTCTCCTCACAGATAATACAGCACATTTTTCATAGCTGACAAATGTAAATAAACCAACAAAATAAGCTTTATAAACAAAGTTATCCCAGGTAACTAAAAATAAGAAGCAGGTCCAGACCAGTTTTTGTAAGATCACTGACAAACATCCAACATCATGGAGCACTGATGGCCTAATGGTTAAATCACTTTAAAAAATAAAAAAGATCCAACATCAGTCCAACACAAGCAAAGACTTTGCAACATTTGGCAACAGTGGCAAGAAAATAAACTATACTTGCTCATCCTGCTTGACATATCATACAACACTTTGGACAGCAGACCAGGAAAAGTACTTTGGGAGACACCGGCACTAACTGTGCTGGTGCGCTGGAATGATCCATATGAAAGAAAATGCAGCACAGTAAGGATTTCTACTGCAAGACATTTGGCATGGCTCCTTTATGTGATTAGCTCCAATTGGCCCCTTGCTTATCCAGCGGCTCATAATTGGTATTGCTGGATAGACAATATGTCTCGACTATTTATATTTCTGACAGTTCAATATATCAACACATGCTCTGAAAATCCCATCCTCCCTTGTCTGTCATTGCACCAATGCCTTCTTCTCACCACAATGACCGCAGCCATTTGTGCGTAACACTGTGCCACTTTGCACCTGCCTGTCAAACGTGGTAAATTTAGCTGCAAAAACACTGGCCACAATCACTTTCAGGTGAAATAAATCACATTGGGAGTGCTAAATCATTACATTTGCATCTCCTCCTCCTGGTATTTTGTGCATTCTAATATTCTGCATATATTCTGCATTCTAATGGGGGCAGACACGCTAAATGGAATGCACGAGCTATTTGGCTCATTTGACAGATGCAATCCTCATTGCACCCGGTTAGTAAATCAGGTTTGAACAGGCTTTCAAGTTTATCAAGGTAAAAGTAGGTCCAATCTGGTTAGTTACAAACTTTGGTGTCAAGAAGTTTATGCAAAGGATAAATTCATATCTTGTTCTTTATGGATAACTTCTCAGGGCATTTAGATCTATCAGTGGAGCCTGCTGTATCTCTAACGCAGAGTAATAATATATTTAATTGGCTCATTTGATTCAAACAGTCAGTTTCTTATATTTTTGTTGCTGGAGGCCTGACAGTCGTAGATATCTCTGTACAGAAGACCCAGAAAAGTCAAAGCTGGAGGGATCCAGCTGTGGTTTGCAGCTGCAGCTCCAAAGTCTAATCGGTGCAGCGCATGTTGGAGACAGGTACATTAAGCACTCAGGGATGAAACTGCTTGTAGTAATAAAAGTGTCAAAGAACAGTTGGCAAATATAGCTGCGTTGGGAGAGTCCATTTTCTGTGCAGATCCTGATGATGATTATGCATTATGATCACTCTAAATCACTTCTCATTCCCTGTTGCTCCTCTCTGCAGTTACTCCTCTGAGCTCAGACACACAGAGCTGAAAGACTTTCTAAGATTTGGTCTAAAAATAGGCACAAACAGATAGACAGACGGCGGCACGCTGCACCAGAGGGGGAAAGGATATATGGTCCATCTGACATAGACTTAAAGAACGATGTGTTGTTATAAAATCAAAGGAGAGAGCTGTAGTTCATTCCTTTCAGCGGAGGTGATGGAGATAAGATGAAGAGACTAGACAGTTTCCACGGAAATCGTGAGAGGGGCTTGGGCGGCTGCTGGGCATTTCTGCAGTTCACTTGATGAGACTGAACTGTACTTGGTCTTCCAGTTTGTTTCTGGTTTGAATCTTAAACCATTGATCTGGTTTCTGGTTTAACAAAGGTCTAATGCAGACACTTTTGTTTGTTTTTGTCTGTATATCTGTGTGTATGTCTATATGTGTGTGTGAATGTGTGTGTGTGTTTGTGTGCATGTCTATTAGTATGTCTGTACGTGTGTGGATGTACGTGTCTACATGTGTGTATGTGTGTGTTTGTGAGTGTTTATTTGCTTGTCTGTGTGTCTTTAGTTGTGTGAGGTTAACCCTGACTGTGTGTGTGTGGTTGAGGCAGAAAAACCTCCATGTGTTTGTGTGTTCCTACATGTTTTGATTGGTTAGTAAAAACCGCTGTGTGAAACATCCGTAGACGTATAAAACATGGACCTAGTCTCCGTGACGTGACCCGTCTGTGACTGCAGATGCAAAACAGAGGGCGCGGCCATATTGGAATTGGGACAAGTGAAGAGTGCCCAAACTCACAGCTATTCCTCTGAACAAAAACGAGACAACACGGAAGTGCTAAAAAGCTGCTGTTCCTCAAGTGACCGCTTGAGGCTGGCTCCGGAAGTACCGGAAGTCACGTAAAAATAAACAAATGAACGCAAAAAAGGCCGTTTTCAGAGCCGAAATTGGCTTATTTAAAGCCTGGTACAAACTCTGTCTCCGGTCTGTATCGCTTATTTCGCTAACGGCACACACTGTGAGGGGGGTGAATTTTTTTCTTACTCGTCCGTTTGGAAGATATTAGGATCGAGAGCTTGCCCAATCGGAGCCACAGCTCAGATCACGTGACTGACGCCTGCCGTTTTGCTTCAAAACAGACGGGTGACGGAGACTACATCCACGTTTTATACAGTCTGTTCTCCCCCATAGCAACCTTGAAAACAGTAAAACTGAGGCTGTTGCAACATTTTACAGATGCTGTAAAAGAAAAAAAAAAGGCTCTGAAAAATCACATCATGTGGTCTTTGTATTTATGAGCTTGGAGTTGGGCTGTGAACATTTTTGAGATTTTTAAAGTTGGTCCTAAGCTGGAAAAGGTTGGGAGTCAATTCATAACCTTGGTTATAAGGTTCCACAATGAATAAGGTTTGGTCTTATCTGTGAAGAAGTTAGTGGCCATTAGTAGCATCTATAATGTAATCAAACATACAACACATCTAAATGGTGACGTTAACCTGAAAGTCAAGGATACACAGAGCTTTATGTATCACATATATAGAAACACGACTGTATGAAAGGTAAGAAAACTAGCATTTGGGTGTTCACTTTTTACTGTGCAGCTGTGAAAGTCTCATCATCTACTGACTCAATATCACCTAAAGTGCCAGAGCAGCCTAAAAAGTCCCAATGAAGTCCACAGTAGAGTACTGGTAACTCAATAATAACAACAAGTAAATAAGCATGCAACGATTACTTAATGTTATATAAACAGAGCCACAAAAACTAACTGAGCCTCCAATAAAGTGGTGACAGCAGACACAGGCGTGACGTCACGTCAAAGCAACATGTTAGATGCTCAAGAAAAGAGTTCTGACTGAAAATATCTAAACATGCAAGGGAATAAAACATTCAGTTTTAAACAAATGTTTGGTCTTAGTCTTCACCACCAAACCATGACGAGTCAATAAATCGAATAGCTCTTTTTGAAAGGTCAGATTCATTTTATTTGGTGGAAAGAAGCCAGAGCTCCTGGTGAAAACCACAGGTGTGATTCTTAATTGAATTCTTCATCTTCGCGGTCTAAACCGACGTATGATAGCCAGCAGCTTGGTCATATAATTTGACTTAGTGTGATTCTTTTGTAGCCCCCTTAATAAAGGAAATGGTATGTGTATATATGTTGGTTCTTCTATTTCTGCGTCCTGCTGTGCCAAGGGGCCTGCAGCAAAAAGTCTGTAACGACTATATAAGAATACACAAATAAGAACAAAAGTCAAACATTTCTCGGTGTCAATCCCTCTAAAAATCCGAGACAAAAAAACAGTAAACTTTGTTTTGACTGTGGAAAACCATCCCCTAACTTTAGAGAACAAACCTGTGGGCTGACCCCTGTTTCTCTGCTCCGGTGAAACTACTTCCCTTGAACATGATCTGTTTCTCACTGGTGATGGTGTGTCTGGATCACAGGACAAGCTGTTTTCAAAGCCCTGTTCACCAGAGCACTGACAAACAAAGGGATCCTCAGGCTGAGGAAATCCTTTGAATCTGTTCACACAGTACAAACCTTTACGTCTGAGAGCGTCTCGATGCAGCAGTCGAAGACCCACGTTCCTTACAGGTGTCAGGTCGACCTGTACAGGGGGTGGGACTGGACTGCTGACAAAGTGAGGGGGTGGGATGTTTGTTGGGTAAGGCCGTGGTGAACTAGAGCGATTGAGCCCTGTAACACTTTGGATGAGTTTACCACAACAAGTTTTGATGCTGCTGAAGAATGACATGATGTCCAAAAGTGGGTGAAGCCAAACAGTGATTAGGGGTCAGAAAAACTGAAGAATGGTGAACTAGGTGAAGCTCAGCTCCTTATAGTCTGGTCATAAAGCAGCTTTCATCTGCACATGAAGGAACCAACAGTGGGTTCTATGACATCAGCACACAGACGGTTCGTCTGAGCTGCTCATTGGAACTTCTGCTGTTGGTTTTTGTTTGTTTTCAAACTAAGTGAGATTTTGAGAATCTCAAACAAATTAGTGGAGAATATTGAAAGGCTGCAATTCAGGGTTTTTTAAGCACTTCTTCTTCTTTGATGTCAACCACAGGATCTTAAACAGTTTAACAGCACTTTTTACGATTCTTTTCTAATGGCTGATTAAGCTGACTGTATTTGACAATGTCAAAATCCCACTTGGCTGGATGTCTTCTCTAACTTTTCTTTTGTTGGCAAACGTTTGAATTTGCACATTACCCAAATATTTAGAAATCTTTGCTCAAGATTTGCAAATCTTGACTTCATATCTAGAAATCTTAGCTAATTATTTAGAAACCTCTGCTCAAGATTTAAAAGTCTTGACTAAATATTTAGAAATCATTGTGAATTATTTAGAAATCATCGCACAATATTTAGAAATCTTAGATTACTATTTTGTTTTAGCTAAATATTTAGTATTATATATAATATTTGACAAATAAATTTCTCAAATATTTCTCTAAATCTGAATAAAAAATATTTTTTACGGATAAGTGGACGTCGACGTTGTTATTTCTAGTGTGTGCAACTTAACAATAGGCGAGAGAGATGAGTGTCGGCTGTTATACTTCTACGAGGGTGTCGCCATTTTCCGCCAGCAGAGGGCAGCGTTCACCAGTGAGAGTCACCGTTTTGCAACTTCGCCAGAGGCATCAATAGCAGAATCTGTTTCATCCCAAAACTGCCCACTCAAGCGTGTAGCCCACAGAAGACGTCAGGTTTGATTGTGCTTACCCTGACAGGACATCAAAAAAAAAAAAGAGGGGACTGAGGTTATTAACTGTTCTAGTTGCTAACTGGTTATTGTGATGAATACCTGAAAGTATACAGTTACATTTGCCTATACTAGAGACTTGTGGGAGGTGAAGAGGAACAGTGTTTTATCTGATATATCAGGTCACAGAGAGAAATCACAAGGTGGTGATATTAGAGAACAAATTGAGTCCCTCCAAAGTGAAATGAATGGGTTAAAGAAGCAATTTGAATTGCAAACTAATGTTGTTGAAAGAGAGGGGTTAAAGACACTCATAGGTGACATTTATGTAGAAATAGAAATACTCAATGTAAGTGTAACTGAGCCGCACAGGAGAGTAATCGGGCTCGTGTCAAGCCAGAGCCCCTGACAAGAATGCACTGGAGGCACAGATTGCTCCTAAGAATGTGAAGATGTGGCTAGAAACGCAGTATGGAGACGAAAGAGAGAATAAAAACTCTACAAACGTCAGCAGTCATTTCCACACTAATGTGTATGTATACACTCTCAGGAAATCTCATTAATTTAAGCAGGAAAACCTGCTCCCACATGGAAGTGAACAGGCCTGACAGAAATAACCTCAAACTCTGGGGATAATCTATCAAAAGCAAATCAATGGAGCCGTTTTTCAAAGAGCAAAGCTCATTCAGTATGACAAACATAATGACGGGGCAGAGAAGTCAGAAGCCAGAGGAAAGAAGGACGCTTTTAATCCTCAGCCTGGGACAGAAAAAATCATTTGGTTGTTCAGCTGTAGTTTCACACTTGAGCAGACAGCTGTGGCAGTTATAAATATCCCTATCACGAGCTTGGATCTGTATCTGTGGAGAGAGCTGAGCTGCCATCAGCAGGTCTGGGCTTCTAAAAATAGCAAGCAGGCAGGCGGGCTGGCAGGCGGGCGGGCAGGCAGCCGACTCTGCCTCTGTCTCCACTGGATTTGATTAGCCCGGAGGAGCTACAGCCTCTCTGACGAACCCCCCCACGGTACACGCCCTCCACCTGTGTGTGCTGCATCATGTGTTGTCTGGAGGCAAGGTCCTATAGCACCTCACACACACAACCAAGGATGCACTCTTTCATGTAAAGAGAAGGCTTTCATCGGCTTCTCTTAAGAGCAATTCAGTGTTCTTCATGTCTATGAGTAAAAGGTTAACACTCTGACAGGACTCTATTCTACCCTCTAAGAAACATGAAAACCTTCAATTATAAAAACAACAGGGTGTAGTTTAGTTGTAAAAACATTGAAGGGTGTCCAATAAACTGGAGCAAGTCCTCCTCATCTCTAGTAAAAGCCTATGATGAACCATTTAGACTGGCTAATGTTCCATTATTAACAAAGACACAACACCGAGACAAAACAAGAAGTCTGATCTCATCCTAACCCACCATGAGTGCAGAACTATGTCACATTTAGTCAGTTACAGTGATAAGAGCAAACTAACTTTAACAGGCAGAAACCTTGATCAGAAGTGTTGAGATTGTGTTGAAATTCGAGAGAAAAAGAGAGAGAGAGATGGCAATATTACTGACAATATAATTACAGCGCAGACAATGGAGTTGGCACTATGAAGTTATGATGTCACCACTTCTGCCATGAGCTGAATACATCATCTGTCAAAAACAGAGAAAAATAAAAGTCTTGCTATTTTTCTACCAGGCAGTCAAAATCTTGGCCAAAATACAACAAAACATAACAAAACATAACCACGGGCAGTTTTGTTGTGGTTAGTTATATCAAGGAAAGTTATTTTGTAAGAGAATTGAGAAACTTGAATTTTTTTCTGTTCAACAGAAAACTTTGTTTAGGGAAAAAGTTATTGCATTGGCCATTGGATGGAATAAAAGTAGATTGATATAGACCAAATTTATGTTCCCAATCCCAACTTTGATGGTGGAATAAAATTATGTACAGAGTCTATAGTTCCCTCAAACTCAGAATACTGCATCCATGTACTGCCTTTAAAGGGACCCTGAGGACTTTCTAAGTGATCTTGAAAAAGTTTTAACTCTTGATTTATGCCTAACCGTCATCCATCATACTTTCCTATCAAACCATCATGAAAACACCATGGATGACACCTGTCAAGCAAAGATGAGTTAACAGCAGAGCTGAGTGAAGGAACATGAATACGAACGAACAGCTGTTGGCTTTATGGTTACTTATGGGTGATTATACAGCTGGGATTGACATATCTCCTCCTCTTTTCTTGCTTTGAGCACATCACTCAAGTCCCCAATATTTTAATCTTCAGCAGATGGAGTCACGGGTCCAAATCCACCCAAATCTAAAAACTGCCTCCACTGTGGTTTCAGTCAAGTGCACAGTGACTACATCGATGAAAAAAATGTTTCTGTCCAAGAATTGCGCTTGAAGACCTGAGAGTAATTCTTCTTAATTTAATCCTTCACAAATGCATGGGCTGTCTGAAAACTTTTACTGCCTCTAAACAATAACAGTAAGATTTTGCAGTGGGTACCTGGACACAGCACATGATGCTGAAACTACAACACAGTTTGAAGAGGTGATGGTCTCCAACTCAAGACGTTCAACCAGACAAAGTTCCAGTCATGAAGTGAAATGAAAATGTGAGAGATTCAAAGAACCAAGTAGAGTTGTTCCGATACTGATACCAGTATCAGAAATTGCTCCAATACTGCAGAAAATTCTGGTATCGGAAACTCCTGATCTGACACCACAGAATTTATTAAATTGGAAATCTAATATTTAGCTCAGTTAAACTCTGTTGAACAGTCTTCTACACCACTCTTAAAACAGTAGTGCTGTGCTGCAGCCTGCAGCCTGCTTGATCACGTGACAGACTCAACAGACACACAAGTTGACGCAAAACTTGGAGCTAAGCTACCTAGCACAATCATGTCAGTAGTGTGGCAATATTTAATGCTGCATACCCCTATACTGTTATATTTAGAAATAAATGGCTTTAATTTCCTGTATTTATTCATGTTTTACAAAGGCTTTAACCTGAGCCAGACGTTACCACAATGATAATCATATCACAGTCATGCAGGCACAGTATGATATTTTTTATAACATACTGGGAGAGAAAAACTGGTATCAGAACACCTGTAGAACCAAGTCATCAATGCCCAGAGTAAAGCATTGAGTATGTACTCTCAGTTGACAAAATCATAAATAAATCATTCACCATCAATGGATCCATCATGCCAGATGGCACACATGTTTTAAAGCCTGGTATTTACAGGAGAGTAGGAGGATTGAAAAAAACAGGTGCTCAGGTTGAACGAGGGAAAGGTCAGTGAGATAAAAATGTTGACTCCTCTTGTGTTGATTACAGATCAGGCCTGATTGATTGTACAAACACATAAAACTCACAAAATATCCATAAATCATGTGTAAAAAATGTAGGAACTAAAAAATTACAGAGACATTTAGCCAGAGAAACAGTGATGGTCATAGATTTGAATAGTCCAAATGGCCAAATGCAAACTCTCTTGGCCACATTAGATTCAGATATGCAGGGAACACCCTGCTGACTGCCAGCCAATTTGGCGAGAAGGTTTTCAATTTCCTGTGCATCTGCCCATCCACCCTCCCAGCCAAAAACAGTTAATAGCAACTAATATAAATTCTCCCTCATTCCACTTCCCACACACTGACGAATCACAAACAATAAAACACAAAAAGGACGCCTATTTGAAAACCATCCAAACATATGCGGAGACAAAGCTGGAGGAGAAAGCAATGAGAGAGCCTGAGAGAATCACATCAGGACATCCTGGATTTTATCAGGAAAATCAGCGTGTTAGAAAACTGTGAGGGTCAGTAAAGTTTCAAAGGCTAGATGTGAGGTTACAACCTGTAAACTGGAACATGGCCTCACAGTCAGGAAAAGGAAAAAGTGTTTTTAATCATAAGACTCAGAGCAGAAGCGGAGGACAAGTTCACAGTTAATGATGTAAACGACCGCTTGCATTTGCTAATAACTTAGCCTTTGGTAACCCCTCACTCCTCTCAGGTTCAGAAAAGCTACCCACTAAACAGACTTTAAAAACGTTCCCGGCTAAATCACAATCAAGTCATTGATGGTAGATTTCTCTGTGCTGATATACAGAAACGGAAATGTACAGGCAGATCTCAATAAATGAGAATATGGTGGAAAAGTTCATTTATTCCAGAAGTTCAACTCAAAAGTGAAACTCATTAATTTGACGTCAGAACTTCAGCTGGTCTGTTTTTCTGGGGCTGCTGTCTCTTATCCTCCTCTCTTAAACTGACAATTCATACTAATAGTGAAAAAATGGATTAGTGGTGTGTGCATGCGCCAAGCTAACGCCCCAACAGAGCATTAAATTCAATGGTAGTAAACGTCATTGTAACCCACATAAAATAATTGGGTTAAATATATTAGGAAATATTTTTCATAGAAAAAGGGAAGACAAAGAAAAATAAATAGATAATAAATGTATATACTATTAATACATATGACCTAATTTTTCCAAGAATAAAAAAAGAAAAGAAACAGTTAAGTTGAAAAAACGATTTATTTTGTTGTAATTAAGTGCTTCCTGTC
>RPOG01006751.1:0-12966 GCA_008086565.1 Thalassoma bifasciatum
GGTGTAATGCTATCAAATAAAACACCACTGTTCATCACAGTAGCACCTGAACACTCTGTGGAGTGGATTCTCTCTTCCCCTATAGGTACGCTTAATTAAAAGTGTTTCCTCACAGGCGGCGTAGAGATTGTATGTGGCCCTCTTTTAATCTGTCTGGGAAGTCTCTTGGTTTGGGCTTGTTAATCAATCTTATTTGGGTTCTAACTAATTACATTCTCCCATTCCAGGAGAGCGGGAGCAGTGCACGATTGGAGGCCAGGCAGATTTCCTGAAGGTTGGGAGAGCACTCAGGTGGAAGAATTAAGTCATTTGCTAATGAGAGAAAATGTGATTTGTTACTTCCACCATGCTTCATCAGCCGCGGCAGAGAGGAGGAGGAGGAGGAGGAGGGTCGACCTCCAGGAGTCGATGACTGGGCTGCAAAGTGGGGAATCAGAGGTCGCTACTGACTGGAGGGCTTAAAGCTGGTTGAATTCTGAGAGGGTCTTTAGGTGAGAGCACGAGTAGAGATTGGCGCTATCAAATATTTTGAACCACATTTGGTCAAAATTGCACTTTTATTCACAAAAAAGTGAAATATTCCTTTAGTTTTTTTACACCCTTCACAGCATATTCTGGTAGCAAATGTGTGCATCATACTTGTTTTTCTTCCATGGTAACTTTAAGTCATTTTGCACCATAAAACCTGTCAATGAATTAAACTGTTTGGGGTTTTTTTTTATTTTAAAAGAATAAGCTATTTTTGAAAAATAATGATTATTCCTCCAATAATAAAGTCAGCTTTTCAGTAGCAGTATTTCTATTTTTACACCTAAAGGGTGGGCCATGAATTTCCATACAAAGAAAAATGTATAATGTTTATATTGTTATGTTTTAGATATCCTAGATGATGGGTTTGGAGAATATGAGACATAGATCATCTCAAGGAATGTATCACAAACATCAGCACAAGCATAACTTCAACTGTGCAAGTACATTAACAGCAGAAATCACGTATTAAACCTTTAGTACCCAAAGGTTTTTCAATAAAGTATTTCATTTTGAAGTCACTATTTCAAAAGGTTGTAGATTGAAAATGGTATGAGATGAAGTCATACCGTAAATGAGAAAAATCATCAGAATGACCCAAGGTTTGTGATGGGAGTAATTTCACTAATTCAGTTTACACATTATGACATCATCAGGCTGTCTTATCAGAAAATAAAATTTTCACGGATGTTCTGTAAACATCTGTAAAAGTATACCACGTCTGATGAGGAAAATCATTGGTATGACCCAAAGTTTGAGATGGGAGAAAAGTCACTCAAGTACAGCACGTCTGTGAACAACTATAAAAGCTCAGTGGCAGATATGGTTTATACTGTGTTATGATGGAGCAAAGCATCTGCTCCAGTATGTGCTGCTTGTGGACTGTCATGGCGTACAAACTTGCTGCTGTAGAAGCAGCGTCACATCTGTCTCACTGGACGACTGAACATCTTCATCAGAGGGTGAATATTCCTCTACAGCAGTGATTCCCGACCTGTGGGCTGTGCCCCCCTGGTGGGCCGCAGAGATATTGCAAGTGGGCCGCCAAATCATTTCTGAAATAGTCTGAATTTTAATGGAGGGTAATCTTTTAAAGAAACTAAAATACAGAATGATGTTTAAAATGTTAAAAGTCAGTTACTTTTTAAATGATATTAAACATGCTCAAAGGTTTGTATACAAGAATAGCACTTGAAGAAAACATGTTAAAGCCCAACATGTATCATGACCCCAAATTTAACAAAGCCCTGAAATCTAATAAGAAAACTGTAGTAAAACCTGAAATGTAATAAAACAAATGTAATCACTGACCAAAAATTTAACAAGTTGTTAATTTAACATTGTGGGCAAGTGGTTATTTTATTATTTTGGGCTCCACATCTGACATAATTGACCAGTTATAACAATTTGGGTTTTATTACTTTATTTTTTCTTACATTTTGGGTCTTTGTTACAAATTGAGCTCTAACAAGGCATTATATAGCCTCCTGTACTTATTGAAAGTGGGCCGTGAAAGTGTTGGAGTCTTCAAAGTGGGCCCTGAATTGGAAAAGGTTGGGAACCAATGCTCTACAGAATCTGAGTCAGATATTACTGGATGAAGTACTTCGTCAACGGTGAACAGACCTCTCACTAAAGTTTGCTTTCGTGCTCTCTGTGATGCTCCTATAGTCTGCTCAACCGGGGGTCAGTCTCAAACTCTAGAAACTTCAAAACTTTGGCAGAAACACGCCCACAAACATTGTTCAGACTGAAACTACGAGAGTCTGCCATCTCCTTGTGTAAAGTACTAACTACATGAGGCACCATATTTGCAGCTATGGCTTGTTAAATTCAGCAATATTGCATGTCGCAATGTGACTTTGGTCCTTTAAGGGTTCAGGTGTTTTCGAAACAATGGAAACTGTATAGAGTATATTATATAAATATGAACAGTTGTCCAACATAAAATGTTATTTTTCTTATGTATGGAAACTTATGGCCCACCCTGTAGCATTGTGCAAAACCGAAATTTTGCAATAAAAGCATGGTTGTAGAAACCTAATTTCAAAAAAACCTCTCGAATTTTGATACAAGGTTTTTGCATCCTCATGTGGTTTTTTCTGAAGTTTCGATATTGAAGTTTATCGTAAAATTGCAATGGAAACACATTTTTGGGAAACACTTCACTGTGCGTGAAGAACAGACACCTCTGTGCAACTCTCGGCCATGACCATCTCCCAGAATTCCTAAGTACATGGCCACTGCCACACATACGGACTCTAGTGTTTACATTTAAACACCTTCTGCTCTTGGCAACATCAGCAACAACAGTAACACCCATCAAAATGGCAATTCAGTTCTTGAAATGATCGTGACATCCATAGTGACTGTCGGTAACTATTCCTTCCACCAAAAGTTCTGCAAATTGAATCTTGCGGGACGAGATTTTACTCAACTTTTACCACAATGCTAGTGGTAATGGAAACACCAGCAAGAGACAATACTCAAAAATTCAGAAATATTGCTTCTATTTTGCCAAAAAATAAAAATAAAAACGCTTTTCCTGCAAAGAGTAGCAAGTGTCATACCACTGGTGGTACGGTAAGCTGTTTGGATCAAAGGTTGTGTCTTGTGGTTGACCCTTTCCACCTTTCCAGAATTATTATTATTATCATTGTTTTTTTTTTTTTTTTTGTGATCTATCAATCAGCCTTTAGTCCAAAAGCTTTGGCAAAGTAATCACAACACAAATATTTTAAAACTCAACCAGACCCACCCTTCCAACCAGTCCCATCCTTCCTAGATGGCAGTTAGCATATAGTAAAAACATAAGCACATGCCATCAGTGCATGTACATAAACATTTACATACGCATATTTCGGTACAAAAACATATATAAATTAACAATGCAGTAAAGAGAAGAAAAAATCTCACCATCCTGGTATCTTTTAGCATGTAATTATGGCTTTTATGTCTTAAAGCATGTAGCATGTGTCCATAAATATACACAAGCATATATGCATATACATATAAGAAGATGTGGACATTCAAATGCCCAGAATTATTAAGGGCCTATGTCCACGAATGATCTGTGCTCAGGCAGCACCTAAAACTTTAATTTGAAAGGGCCTCTGACAGATACAGTTCTTTCTGTTCAATATTGCCTGGCTATTGCTTTCATTTTGTTATCATACAAATAACAGGTATAGAAAAGGAGTCACTTCCTGTCTCAATGCTGAATATGAAACACGTCAAATATCCTGATGAGATCCCACTGTGCTAATATTGATATAAGAAGTCCTTCCTTTTCTTAATTGCAATTGGTTGATACTGAGTCTGGTGGGTTTATCATATCAGGACACTACGCATTCAAAATAATGACCTGCATTGGTAAGGTATAGAAAGGATACAGGCCCCTAAGTTTGAGATGCTTTATAGCTTTGAAGGACAGAGATAATTATTTCACTATTTATACAATTCTGACTTGAACATTTCAGGTGCCTCTTAAATTGTTGAATATTTTCAGATTCTTTTAACCTTTAAATTTCAGATTTTTGACCCATTGAGTCGTAGTTCTTGCCATATTTATTGGTGTTGTTGTTGTTGTTAGTCCTTTAGCATGTAGCTCAGGTTGGATTTTGCCTGCAGCACTTTCTCTGCTTGTCTCACCAGACTCACCCCCCCAAGAAAAAGTTAAAGCGCAGATCTTTCATAAGGTTAGCGTAAAACTCAAACGTAGCAGTCATGTTTCCATTCTTGCATTCATAATAAGCTCACTCTTTCCTAAACCCAGGTGGAGGATTTTTACAGCACTCAGACAGATTTCTTGCAGACTTTGTGGCCCCTGGCACCTCGGGGCTGACCCTGCTGTGACCCCCTTCAGGCATCCATACCTGGGTGCAGACTGATGCCATCAACCCCTTGCTCCCTCTCTCTTTCTTCTCCTGCTTTACCTCTCCTGTCCTCACCTGAACCTGCTGTGTTTTCATTATCCCCTGAGACAAGTTCTGCTGCTCGCTGTGACAATACTCCCCGCCTGCATTTCAACACACCCACACACACATGCCCGCACACAAATACACGCACAGGTTGCACATGTTCACAACAGTTTCAGGGTCTTTACTTTGGAACTAATCTGATTAAAAGCCCCTTTTTAAACCAACTTACAGACAGGCTTTTATATTAAGCTTCAGACCAGAATGTTGTCGCTGATAATTCGCCCTTTTGTACATTTTCCACGGAGTGAAGTTTAAAGCGTACTCACATCATAAGACCTTAACTGTGCCCTTCACCTGTCCATCACTGCTATACATGGCTCAGGATTTGCATAAAGAAGAATTCAGCTCAACTTTCAAGTGGTGCCAAGTCCCTGATGTCGCTCCAGCAGCTGCCACTTCACACCGTGTCACTGTTTGTATCTCTGCACTGGTGTGAAATGAATAAGAGCCTGTCGCTTTGTCTCATGATGTCACTGCTAAGAAGCAGTCAAAGACATTCCTCAGATGTGAGGAAGTAAAAAAAAGATAAGATGAGATTTACTTTATTCATCCCACGAGGGGAAATTTGCAGTCACAGCAGCAATGCAACAAGCTGCCACTGAGTGGTGCTTAGAAAAGTAGAAGTAGAATTAAATGAATTAATCAGAAAAGTTCATCAGAGACGACAGCTTGTACATAATTCTCTTCTCGGCCTCCAACTCCACAGGGTCCAGGACTGAACTGGACTCTTCAACAGTCATGGTGATGACTTCACATTGACAAACAGCAGATCAAGTGTTGTTTTCTCTCTGGTTGGACAGTGAACAAACTGTGTAAATCCAGTCAGGTGGGGGGAGAGGGTGACATGATTGAAGTCTCCTGAGATTATTATGAGTGCCTCAGGATGTTGAGTCTGTATCCTGGCAACAGATTCATGAATGACATCACATGGAACTTCAGCTGTTGCTTTGGGTGGAATGTACACGATTGTTATTATGTGACTGAATTCCAGTGGAAGGTGGTATTGACGCAAACTAACTGCCAACAGTTTGATGTCTGGACAAAACATCTTCTCTTTGACAGTAATATGAGCAGGGTTACACCATCTCTGATTTACAAATAAGGCCAGTCCCCCACCTTTATCTTGCCACTCTTTTTCAGGGACATCCCTGATTATTTCTGCAAGACAATGTGTGCTGTTTGGATTGCTCTGGGACCACCTGGTGACCTCTAGAGAAACACAGCAAAGGAAAAGGAAATGATGTCATCCACAAGAGGAGGAACTTGATAAAAAAGGTCAGGAAGTGGGAGCCCTTTCTTTGTTTGCCCTGACATGAAGGAAGGGCCAGATCCTGGGACATCAACTGTTCAGCTTGTTGCGGAGTTTAAGACAGCAACGGCTGTAAGTTTGTTTTGGGTTGCTAGCTGTCTAGTTTTTGATTGTTTTAGTTATGTGCTCTCTACAGCAAGCAGTTTTGTTTAGTTTATGTTTAGAGGAGGATGTGTGGATGCCTAGTTTAGTTAGCCTTAGCATTAGCACTTAGCACTGAGCATTAGCACTTAGCATCAGCAGTTAGCACCTAGCATTAGCACCGAGCATCAGCACTTAGCATTAGCATTAGCATGTATACACCATGAGCAGTTAGCTCTAAGCCTTGTTGTTGTATTAATTTGAAACTGTTAGCCTTTAGCTTAGAATTAGCATAGCCACAAATGCTACACTGTTTTAGGTAACAAGAAAATGTTGATTTGAGATGGTGTTTTTGTCAGCTTACTAATTGGTGCCTGTGTTTGTGTTTTCAGTTTTACTCTTGATTCGAAATAAAAGATTGGACACCAAAACCACCTGACTCTCTTCTTTTGAATTGGAGTTTGGCTGACTGTCAAGCTGCGTTTGCCAAACACGTAGTGAGGACAGTACACAATGAAACCAAGACACATTCTGCACCTGCTACAACAGTGTGGCTTTGCAGTAACAGAGTGCATGTACTAGACTGACCTGCCTGCAGTCCAGACCTGTCGCCCATTGAAAATGTGTAGAACATTATAAAGCACAAAATAAAACAACAGAGACCCCTGGCTGTTGGTCAACTGAAGTTGCCTATCAACAAGACTGTGAAAGAATTCCAGCTCCAAAGCTTCAACAATGAGTGTCCTCAGTTCACAAACACTTATTGAGTGTTGTTAGAAGGAAAGGTGATGTAACACAGTGAGAAACATGGACCTGGACCAGCTTTTAAGGAACATGTTGCAGGCATAGATTTCAAAATGAGCAAATATTTACACAAAACAATCAAGTTTATCAGTTTGAACATTGAATATCTTGTCTTTGTGGTGTATTCAATTGAATAAAGGTTGAAGGGGATTTGCAAATCATTGTATTCTGTTTTTATTTACATTTTACACAACTTCCCCACCTCATTGGAATAGGGGTTGTAGATGCTGATATTTTGAGCCAAAAAGTGGAAACAGTGATAGAAGCAAAATATCAAGGTGTTTTCAGAAAGAGTGACCAGGAAAACAATGTGTATTAAACTTTTAAAATGTCAGCCCACTGTATTAAAATCATGTCTTTGCCTGTCTGGATCCTAAAGCGATGAGGCTCCAGGGATTCATACTTTTGACAAGTTAATTAAATCCTTGTTACTGACCAGTGAAAAAGCAGCACACATCCATTCACACACTAAATACTGGACTAATTTCCTGACACATTATGACAACAAGCGAAAAGAGATCTAGTTAAGCGAAGCTGCCAAAAGTAATGGCATCAAACTGACAGCTGGACTCTCAGTGTTTGCTCCAGCGAGATGATTCGAGCAAGTTGGGAATTTTCCGCCACTGCAAGTCACATCCTGACACTTTAGAGACAATGACGGATCACGGAAACATTTTAGAGAGCTCATATTTTGACAGGAAATGAGGAGCTGAACACGAGAGGATGTTTCTTTCTTTTTAAATTTAACTAAAAGATAAGATAAACCTTTATTAGTCCCACAGGGGGAAATTCCAGATAAAGAAGGAACGCTTCACGAATTTGCGTGTAAAATACATTTTTAATGTTATTTTGTTTTTGTCAGAATGTGTGTGTCCTTGGACTCAGTAAAACAATGACAGCTTCAATCCAAAATGGCAGACGGGGGCAACGCACTGATGTAGAGGTGTATTGCAAAAACAAGAACTATAACTTATTGATTGTTTTATTTTTTTCATTATTCAGAAATAATCTCTCTTTAACCCCTTACACTCCACCCAATTCTGGCGTATTTATCATGCTATGTTTCAGAGCTTATAACTGAGAACCACAAGGTCACATTCATCAGTGACACCTCATTTGAAAGATTGAAATCTCTAGATTCAGAAAATGTCATGTTTTTATATGTGGCTAAAGTCCACATCAGGATAAATGCAGCTGAAACACTTTTTTTCCTCTTCATTTTTTATGACTGATTTTTGAATATCATTAACTTCAAGATGCTTCATGCCAGACACGAGACATCCACCACATCACTTCTACATCTGGGTGAAATTGGAGAATTCTAGGTAAAGCCTTGTAGGAGTTATCCAAACCAGCAGATGCGCTCTCACTCACCACAGTTTAGTCTGATGACTTTGCGCAAACAAAACCAGCTGTATCAGTACTCAGTGTCTTCTCTGTAGTCAACTTTGCTCGCTCTGTAAAAAAGTTTGTGAAAAGTCATGAAATTATAGCTCCCAGTCATGGATTGTACAGCTCCTGTTGTGCGCATGAATATAAACGATAACACCCAGCAAAATAAATGAATTTTTCAGCAGTCTATCCAGCTACAGCCGGCTTCGTGTAAACAGTAAGGCTATTGGCTACTGTACATGTGAGTGACAGGGCCTGTTAGGAGGGCTTTACGCAACAACAACTAATACTACTTACCATCCAAACCGAGAACCCTTCCTGTATAAATCAGGCTCTCCTGGCATCAAAATTCTGTGTGCCTGTCTTGTAGCCAGAATGAAATATGCTAAGCTTTGTCAGATTGACATTGAGGAGGAAATGCTATAAGACTGTGAAGCTGCTGTTATTGATGAGAACGGACACGACAGACAGACAAACAACGGACACGACAGGAGAAATTTCACCACTTGGAATAATTTGATGAAACAACACTTTTGATATGTTTGAACTCTGGATTCCTCTGGTGAAAAGGAGAGTGAATATTCAGGGTACGGGCGTCAGGATGTAATGACCGCAAAATAGGTAGGATTCCCCATTTGTTGTGATCGCTACCTGAGCAATTCTGTCTCTAATTATGTAAAAAACTGTAAAACAAACTTAGTGGCTGAAATGTGAGGAATCTAAGCTTTCTTATGCAGTTTAGTATTCTGATATTTGACAAAGGCGTTACTGTTTATACTTTGATGACGTCAGAGGAAGAGCAAACGGCCCGCCGGTGGGCCGTTGTAGTGTATGAGGTTAAAGTATCATGGGTCTCAGTGTATGTCATGCGTTTCCTCATTAATAACAGATGTAGTCGAGCTATTTAGCTTTCGCCTCCCTTCTGTGGAGGCATTCTGAGCACGTAACGGGCTGCAGAACATAGCTTTAAGGTCTTCAAGAATTCCCACTCCTTCAGAAAACAGTAAATAAAACATGGTATTGGATTTGAGGGAGGGAGCGTCGCCCTTTGCAGGAGAAAACATCATAATTCAAATATTTGTGATGCAACGGGGCCACATCGGGACAGGATAAATGCTAAAAAGTGGCATCAGCTGAGTTTCACGTCGTTGTTTAGAGCTGAGAGATAACTGCTGCTCTCTGGAGTCTTCAACACAACATCACTCGTTCCTCCTTTCTCGCGCCGTGCGGTTTCAGCTGCTGTATAACTGAATGTGAAAACACCGGATCAGTCTGTCTGCAGGGACAGGATTGGAAACAAAAACAAAGCTGAGGGATGGAGTTACATTTTGGGTCAGTTTCTGTGTACTCTCCGTTCTCCAGAGTGGGAGAGTGTCACTGAGTAACCCAAAGATCCAGAGTGTGGACTGCTGAGGCATGACGACACCCTCCGCTGTCTCTCCCATCCCCACAAACCTCCTGATTTATAGTCATCCTCCGGATATGAGGACTCAAAGCCTGGAGTACACTTTTCACCCTTGGAGTGGGAGGTGAAGAGGAGGCGACAGTATTGTTGTGTCTGTGACGCCGGATCCGGCCAAGAATAATTCACTGGAGTCGATTTGGAAGTTCTGTCTTTGTGATTTTAAAGAAGAGGTTGTGAGAAAGGAGAGATGAGACTATTTTTATCAGACAGACTGCTCTGCTCATCTGGTCTCCTCTTAGTGTATGTTTCAGATTAATAATAAAAGTAATCCATAACGCTGGGATCTTTTGAGCCTTTCCATGGTGCATGAAAACACCTATAAAAAGAAATTTATTGAAGTATGCTTTTGGTATACTTATCTTTGAGACAGTATACTTTCAGTTTACTTTTAATGTACTTATCAAAAAGATATCAAATTATTTACAAGTGTACACAAAGGTCTTGGTATACTTGGCTTGAACTGAGAAGCACAGTACTGTCTTAATAAGTTTTAACCTAAAAGGAAAAACAATATTTTCCTTCTCCTGGTTATCCTGTAATTTAATTTTAATTCAAATGTGTGGTATTATTTGTTATTGTGTTGTCTGTTCCAAGTACACATGATTCACCATTAGGTCTATCTAAAGTACAAACAAAAGTGTCCTTAACACTGAACAACAATAGCTATATTGTTTTTTTTTTAAGATTGAAAAACATTCTAAAACTGCTTAAATACAAAACTGATGTTGATTTCACTTGAAGAGAACTTAAAATCATTCTTGTACATAGAAAAACCGTTACGCCGGCTACATACTCAAAATTTACAAAATGAAGACCTGGAATATACTTGGTGGTCGTCCTCATAGCCTACATAGGCTGCTCTTGGCTCAAAAACATTCTTATAAGTTATTTTTTTAAGCTAAAAAGTGAAGCACTTTCAAATAATTAGTGAACTTACAGTTTATCTTGAAGTGCACAAGCAGAATACTTCAAAGTCTACACAGCAAAAATCACAGTGTATATTGTACTCTCTAGGTGTACACACATTTCGGTGCATATATAAGTCCATGAGTGCAGTGTTCACTGAACACTGACAAAAGAGTAAAATATATACTCCAAATTAAGAGTTACATGTGAACACTTTGGGAGTACAAATGCACTCTAGTATTTGCGCTTTGGACACTCTTTCAGTGCTTACTAACACCTGCAGTGTAAACCTAGAACCCCTGGAGAATAAAACAATGTACTTACAGTCAGTGCTAACCTGCAATTTGTAGCTCTTTGCAGGACTGAGAGTAGACTACACTTCACAGTCTACACCATGAAGCGCAGAGCCAATCTACACCATTAAGTGTAAAGAGTTTGTCTGCACTACAGAATGTAACCAGCTGGTATATGCCACAGAGCTAGTCTAGCTCCTGTCATCTATGTGATTAGCCCATGTACAGCAGGCGCATGTCCACTGTGTGCCCTCCTCACTCATGGTTACAGGGTTCAGTGAGGCATTAAGTTCAGTTCAAGCATATCTACTCATTTTTTCAAATCTTTCTACACATTGTTAACACTTCAGTGGTGTGCTCCTTTTGGAAGTTTCATGGTTTTAAAAAATCACCGAAAAACAAAACTAGAGACTTTGCTGTGGAGGAGTGGTGACATGAGGCTTGATTCAACCAATGAGAAGGGGCAGCAACCTGATGACTAATCAAAACTTGAACTCACGTGGTCATTAAAGTTTCAGTCAGCAGTTGGACTCTCAGGGAGTCCTTCATCCTAAAATGAAACCTTCAAAAACTCTACACCAGCATTGGACTTAAAGACAACACCAGAGAGAGTTTCTGCTGCAGCCTGAGAAGTGAACTTAGAGCCCATTTGAAACCAAAGTGTATAAAATTTTACTCTGATCATCAGAACTCTGGGATTTTAACACTTTGGCATTTGCCGTGTACTAGTCTATTGATATTGTATACTTGCTGCATAAGATTTAGTTGAAAAATATACTTGACCTGTACTTAGGAATACTGATTAAATTAATTTGAAGTATACAACTTTTTTGTAAAGGCAGTCTGATTACTCTGAAAAAGTATTGGGCTCAAAGTGGTGCACAAGCAGCTGTATGAATCTATGATTATGTCTATCACGATTTCACCCCACAAATGATCCCTACATGTCACATACCATAAGATCCACACAGCTCCAAGACTTTCACACATATATTAACATTTGAACTCATTAAATATTAAAGTAACACAGAGTTACTGGGAGTTCTTCTTCTCTCTTTTTCCAGCCTGTAACTGGTGGACATCCATGGCCACAGAGGACTGCAGAGGTCCTCCTCTCTGACTGCAGCACCAGTGATTAAAAATGTCCAAGCCAGATGGTCATGAATTTTTTAACTCTTCTCCTGGCAGAGATTTCTTTTTTGACTTTATTTATTAGCATGAGAGAAAACACATTAGGTGTTTATGTGCAACGGCAAGATGTTCAATGTGTTGAAACCAAAGAACCAAATTAGCATTTGAGCTTCTCACAGTCACGAGTCATAGTCATAGGAAGAAAGTGCATTTAAGCTCGTTTAAAGCTGACAAATAACATGATGCTAAAATGTTAGATGTCAGTGATGAACATGGACATTGCTACTTTTCTGGGTCAGATTTGAGGGGACTTAAGGCCCATTTATCCTCCCTTTACAAACAAGTGTACACATCCTTTTCCAACAACGTCACTGTCACTGCCCACGCACTTCCATGCGTCCTTTATTTGGCCTGGATTCATGGGGGGCGCTATTAGTTAAATTTACTTCTCCCCAGATGTATTTTTTCTCAGTGTAAGATTTTTCCATTATACTTCTTTGCATAATAAAAGTTCAGAAGTTTCAATAAAGTACTGTTATGCATTGCTTATGTTTCCATTACAACTAGAATTGTGCACAACTTCAGTAAAATCTGTAAAGGCTTCAGTAAAGGCTGTATAAAGGGTCAATGACGTGACGTCCCTTTTTTTGTGTCCGAGTGCAATATTTCCTTCCATCATGAATTGAGTATTTAATCACATTTATTTCTTTATTCTATGAAACCTGTGTTATTTGAACACATCTTTAAACTATTAAAATATAACATGTTTTTTTGTGTTTTGGTTCCTCAAACCCCCAAAATGTCAGGTGGTGCAACCGTCCTGACAAGTATCCACAGTAATTAAACTCTAAAAATTGAATGTCAGTTATTGTAAATGGAAATTAAAAATACAGTGGCATTATTTTATGCTTGAACCTTTTTAAATAAAACATTCTTTGCAAATAAAAATAATTTTAAAGCTGTTGAGAAATGTAAAAAACTTTTGTCCTGTAATTTTCACCTTGTCAAATGTCAGGGTGGTGCAACCGTAACATTAGACTTTTATTTTAAAGTGAAGAGAATAAAACAGGAAACAGG
>RPOG01006752.1:0-22009 GCA_008086565.1 Thalassoma bifasciatum
GTCTGTGCAGGCGCAGGACACATGCAGAGATGTCAGGAAATCTGGTACTCAATTCAAGGCGGGGTCAACATACCAACAAGCCACACTTCTTGGTATTTTAAAGGTTTTTCCTTTCATACATAAGTATCCAGTCTTCCAGCGTCATCGCTTCTGGTTGATGAAGCTTCTCAAGTCTCAGGTGGAGAAGAAGAAGAAGAAGGAGGAGGAGGAGGAGGAGGAGGAGGAGGAGGTGTGTGTTTTTGTTTTCTGTGTTAATCAGGTGCTGCGTGCGCTCGTCCATTCTGTGTTGTTATGTCGGCGGTGTTGTTTGCCTCTAGATGTGCGTGATTCTATGTGTACCAGTGTGTTCGAAAGCAGCTTCTACGGCGCTGCTCTGCTCTGCGTGCAGGGGAGGGATGGAGGGAGGGAGGGGGGCAGACTATAGGAAAGCACTTGGGTTCGCTCGTGGATCCTTCTGGTTCCTGTAGCGCACGGCCAGCCACACCCCGAGGATCTGTTCAAAGACATTAAAGAGATGAAGACTGGCACAGCGGAGATGAACCGCACGATAAGATACGACATGTCACAAGTCTGAGATCCCGGTCAGGGCTGCCAGCTCTCATCACCAGCACATCGCTAAGATCTGCTGCGTGTTAACAGCGAGAAGAGATTCACAGAATCATGTTTGTGAAAACAGAACACAATGATTTGCAAATCCTTTTTAACCTTCACTCATTTGAAGACACCACAAAGACAAGACATTAATCGTTCAAACTGAATGCTGAAAAAACAGCTGTTTGGATCATTTCACAGGTGAACAGGTTCATTAGAAACAGGTGAGTGTCATGATTGGGTATAAAAGGAGCATCATCCCCAAAAGGCTCAGTCCTTCACAAGCAAAGATGGAGCCAGGTTCACCACTTTGTCAACAACTGCGTGAGCAAATAGTCCAACAGTTTAAGAACAATGTTTCTCAACTGCAGGAATTGATGGATTTCATCATCTACAGTCCATAATATCATCACAAGATTCAGAGAATCTGGAGAAATCTCTGCACGTAAGCAGCAAGGCCCAAAACCAACATTGAATGGCCGTGACCTTTGACCCCTCAGGCAGCGCTGCATTAAAAACCCACATCATTGTGTAAAGGATATTAGCACGTGGGCTCAGGAACACTTCAGAAAACCATTGTCAGTTAACACAGTTCATCACTACATCTACAAGTGACAGTTCAAACTCTACCATGCAAAGACAAAGTCAGACATCAACAACACACACAAACGCTGCCGCCGCCGGCTTCTCTGAGCCCGAGCTCGTCTGAGACGGACTGAGGCAAAGTGGAAAAGTCTGCTGTGGTCTGACGAGTCCACATTTAAACTCTTTTTGGAAATCATGGATGTGGTCAAAAAGGAAAAAGACAATCTGGATTGTTCTCAGGTCAAAGTTCAAAAGCAGCATCTGTGATGGTATGGGGGTGTGTTAGTGCCCCATGGCATCATGGGTAACTGTCCCAGTATCTGTGAAGGCAGCATTAATGCTGAAAGGTACAAACAGGTTTTGGAGCAACATCTGCTGCCATCCAAGACACTTTGTCTTTTTCAGGGACGTCCCTGATTTTTTCAGCAAGACAATGAAACCAAGACACATTCTGCTCCTGCTACAACAGCGTGGCTCTGTAGTAGAAGGGTGCGGATACTAGACTGACCTGCCTGCAGTCCACACTGGTCACTCATTGAAAATATGTGGCTAATTATGAAGCACAAAATACATCAGCTGAGACTCCTGAACTGTTGAGCAACTGAAGTTATCCATCAAGTAAGAATGTGAAAAAATTCCAGCTCGAAAGCTTCAACAATTAGTGTCCTCAGTTCACAAACACTTATTGAATGTTGTTCAAAGAAAGGTGATGTAACATTTGGAAAAATGTTCACAATTCATAATGAGTGAATATTTGCAAAAGAACAAAAAAGTTTATCAGTTTGAACAATGAATATCTCGTCTTTGTGGTGTGTTCAATTGAAATCCAGCTGAAATTGGCTAAACCAGATTTGCAAATCATTGTTTTCTGTATTTGTTTTTAACGTTTACATAACGTCCCAACTTCATTGGAATTAAGTGTGTAAGAAAGTCAACAAACAGCTGTGATTTTACAAGAACTGAGCCTGGAAGATGAGAGGTGAAGCAGTTCTCTCAGAATAAAAGAGACGTGTTATTACTCAGCTGCAGAATACTATCTGAATGACTCATTAGGTTTGTAGTCGTGGGCTTCACTGACCTCTGTAAAGCTGAAGAAGAGTCCGACGCCCCCGAGGATCTTCAGGGCCTCAGTTGCATGATCCAACATCTTGAGCCCGCAGGTGTAGCAGGTATTTGTTTGTTTGCACAACTGGAGTGAAAGAGACAAAAAAGAGCCTGAAGTCCTCGGAAGCATGAGTCAACAGTTAGTCAGAGGAAAAAAAAAAAAAAAGGTGCAAGATACCAAAATGTATTCTGAGAAGTAGAGAAAGTGGCCTATTTCTAACTCTTTAAATGCTTATGGGACTTTTTATTCAGCGGGAGATGTTGTGTAACTGGAAACTCGGTGTGATATGAAGAGATTTCTCTGTGAAGCCTGGGAACGGTTACAAAAGAAGACGACGAGTGTTCAGAGAGGGAACAGGAACATGATACTGTTTCATTCTGCGCCTGTGCTCTTCAGGAACAATTCAGGAGGTTGGCGCATGTTGCAGAGATAACTTTGACTTACAGCGGGGCAGTTTTGGACGTCTTGTTCAAACTGCACTCGGCTGGAGGTGACGTTGAGCAGGCCGCAGCAGTTCAGCTGACTCTCCAGGTCGGTTTTGGTTTTATTTTCCAGCATCCCCCAGGTGGAGTTCAGAAGAGCCTCCTGAAGACGGAAAAAACAAAAACAAAACACATTGATTTGAAGCAAATAAACATGATATTACATAAATCATTACAGGAAATGTGTTTTGGAAAGTAGGTTTTCTCACCTGCTGCCCACGGTTCATTGCCAAACAGGAGCAGGAAACTCCAAATTGGAAGAGGAAGACGATGAAAAGAATGACCATGTACTGGGCGAGGAGTCAAGAAACAACAAAAACACAACCACGCTTTTTGACCCTGATGGCTACAATCTGAAACTTACTTTTGTTAAGGGACAAAAACACTATTTTACAGAGTATTTTTTTTGCTCCTGATCGACCCAGGATCTGAATTGCTGACTTTTTTAAACAAACCTGTCTTGAGAGTGAGACTGTTGGGGAAAATCCTTTTTTCCTTGAGATTGTTGAATTTTGTTTTTAATTGTTTTGTATTTTATTTAATTTAACTTGACACAATTAAGAATATTTTGCACTACATTATTTTTAAAAGTTGAGAGTCAGAGATAGCTCTTTTTGTTCTTCAGTTTTTATAACTAAAAAGTCCGGTTTAGAAATAAGAAGAATAGGTGTTAGACTTGGAGGTTTTTTTTCCTTTTATCCCATAATTTTGTATTTATTTCCTATAATTTTGACTTAAATCTTCGAGTTTTGACTTTTTATATCAAAATTTCAACTTTTTATCTCAAACATTGCCTTTATTTCAAAACGTAGACTTTTTATCTGAGACTTTTGTCGTCTTAAAATTTTGACCTTAAATGAGAAAGTTTGGACTTTTTTTCACATAATGTTAAATTGATTTCTTAAACTCTGGAAGTTATTGACTTTTTGTTTTAGAATTTTGTCTTAATTTCTCCAAATATCCACTTTTCATATTAAAATATTGACCTTTTACCTCAAAGTCAGAAACAATTCTTACCTTCAGTTTTCATTTTCATCCTCACATTAGAGTAAAAGCTTTAGATGCTTTAATGGTTTGATGTAATTTTCTGTCAAGTTTGTAAATGTTGCTGTGAAAACTTCACTCAAGTTTGATTTAAAGAAAATCGTGAATCGTATTGAAATCGCTTTATCTGCCAAAAAAAAAAATCGCAATTAGATCCTTTTCTGAAACTGTAGCCTGTCACAGCTTTACCCTGATATTATGTTTATTTATTCCAAGCAAAGTGTTGCAGAAAAGCTGCTAGAATATCAGGAGCTCTTGATAATAGACTCAATGAACATGAAATATCAGGCTGTTTAACCAGTTATCAATAAACATCCTTTTATAATCTGTGTAAATATCCGTGTAATTATCCGATGAGCTGAAAAGGATACGAAGAACAGCATGACTTGGTGGTGGTGCATGGCTCCAATGAGACCCACGATGGCGATGAGCAGCAGGAAGACGCCCACCGCGATGACCCCGCCGATGATGTGGATGCTGGACACCAGGCCGAACCCCTTCCCCCATGCTGCTACGCCTATGAGCAAGAGCCCCACCAGCTGAGAGGAGCAGAGAGGGAGGAGAGAGGGAGGAGAGAGGGAGGGGAGTTAGATATGTAAACGCTGGATGGGTCTGATTTACCAAAACAATAAAGCAGAAGTCACAGAAAATGGAGCTACGGTGAAATGTTTCCCCATTCTTCTCATGACTTTAGATCAGGGGTGTCCAAACTTTTTCTCAAAAGGGCCGTATTGCAAACTGTGAAAATGACCGAGGGCCGGCAGCAGTATTACAAATGAGTGCTCAGTTGGAAAACTATTTCTTTTCAGTGGTTTCTGAAAAAAAAACAAAAAAAACAACAAAAAAAATGGTTTCGTCAAACCTGCTTGTGCTGTTATTGCAGACCATTGAGATAAAACCAAACCTGGGAAAAGTATGCAACAATTTTATGGCAGGATCAGGATCTGGACTTTATCATCTTTGTTTATATGACAATTATAAAAACATTTTAAACCCTAAATATCTCTTATCCTGCATTCTGAACCATTTTATGCTTCAACTTGTGTCTTTTTTTGACCACTTCATATCTTTCATTCAGTTTTTAGGTCCTCTCATGTGCCTTATTTATTTATTTTTTAATTCTACACAACTCATGAAACACATTTTGCATCATGCCAAATGCTAAAAATAAATGTCAGCTGTAAAAGTTGTCGAGTTTTTGCTGATTGTACAGAACTTGAGCTTTGTAAAGTTGCCTATGCACAGTCCAGATCTGTGTGAAACGTTACTAGATTTGTTATATTAAGAAAGATTTATTTCAAGCACTTGACAGAAACTGTAAATGTAAACAGTTAGAACATGATTAATTTAAGTGACAAAACTAACACATGGTAAGATGAGAGCTGGGGGCCGCTAGAAAATAGACCGCGGGCCACAATTGGCCCCCGGGCCGTAGTTTGGACATCCCTGCTTTAGATCATAAGACTGCTGTTCCAGACAAAAGTTTCACTGTTGATGAATCTGAAGTGAATCCTCCACACTGAGCTCAGAGTTTGGTCACAGTTTGTTTTGCTTTAACTGATAAACATTAACTCCCTCTGCTGTTTGTCTGTGATACCAACTCTAATCTGCTTTGTTTTCTGAGCTCTCTTCAGATAATAACCCGCTCCTTTACATTCAGGATTCCTGTTTGTGTCTCTACATGACACCGAGAGACTCGTGTGGTTATACTGGGACAACTCGTCCTTGTTCTGGATCTATGTACAGAACGTCCTGATTCACAGCAGCAGATACAGCGTCACATTTATGACACGTACGGTGACTCAGCTGCCAACACCATCAGAACATGTTCCAAGGTTTTCTGACTGGATGGGCCGGGTTTCAAGTGTTTCTTTGAGCAGAGGGGAAACAGGGTAAAGTTATTTTTCAGACTCATAGAGACACGTTCACCTGACGGAGAGCAGCAGGCAAATGAGGGAGTGAGAGACGCAGACAACACACTCCTCACTGAACACTTAATTACATGTTAGGGTGGTTAAAAACTCAGAGACAGTGTGTAACTCAAACACAAGTATTTGCTTATATCACCACAGTTTCAAAGGTAAAATAAAAACATTTAAACTGTATGAGGATAAAGTGGCCCCATCACTGAAAATATGAGAAAAATTATTGAGAGAAGCCTGAACAATTTGCGAAAATAATGTTATTGCAATCATTATTTCCTGTAGCAATTGTGGGTTTTTTGTGCAATTATTTCCAGGTTCCCATCTTGTAAGTTTTTTGATACAAATTATTGAAAATAAACATGTATTACTGCCTCTATTATTGTTAAAGTTATTATTATCAGTTTTATAAGAACTGCTATTAGAATATTTTTATACTACTGCTATCGTTAAACTATTGTTATTGTTATCATTGCTATACTATCCTATACTATTATCATCATTATCTTTTAAATCTCTTCTTAAAACACACTTTTACCGTCTTGCTTTTATGTGATGTCGTCTTCTTCCTCTTCTTATCACTGTGTCTATTTCTTCACCTCTCTATTGTCGTCTTTTGTATTTTTTACCACCCTGTTACAGAGCTGACTCACTTATTTATTTATCTATCTATTTACCTCCCTATTTATTCATTCACTTACGAGTTTCTTTTAATTATTTATGTTTTTATTTATTTATTCAATTATTTTCAATGAGTTGAGCGCTCCAGTTATCATTTCCACTATAATTTTTAGGCTGTTTTATCCTTTTATTACCTTATTTATTCACCACTATATTTCATTGTCGTTTTTATCCTCTATATTGTTCCTGTTTGCTCTTTTACTCCTTCTCACCTCTGGTCCTCATGGTCTCATCATAGGGTCTTGCACTGCCTGAGTTCTCTTCTCTTTTAATTCTGATTGGTCTGTATGATTAATTATGATTAATTTTTATTGTTGCTCGCTATTTGATTCACTGCTTGTTTGTTTGTTGATTGTTTGTTTACTTGTTTGTTGATTTTGTCCTTGCTGTAAAGCACTTTGCGAACTGTTGTTTTTAAAGGTGCTCTATAAATAAAGTTATTATTATTATTATCATTATTATATCCTATATTTTATTTTATATCATATATTATCATAATTATATTCCCATTCCTATGCACATACAGAATCCCTCTAAGGTACACACAGCATACTTGAATGCATCTTAAAGCTCTATTAATATTTAACTTTACTTCCTTTTTATATTTTTAACGGTGCTGACTCTTTTGAATGCCTATTGTGTACGTATACAGTGGTGTGAATTGTGATGGAGATGTCAATTTCCCTGATGGACACACCTAAAGGGATCAATAAAAGTACTATTTATCTATCTATCCACTTATTTTTTGCCACTTTTTGACCTGTTTTTGTATACCTTCTCACTATTTCCTACGCTCACTTCCAATTTCCTGGAAAATTTTGTTGCTTTTTGGCCATTTTTGTCACTTTTCGAATATAAGAGATATAACAATAGACGTGTGTAACTGACCTATCGCTACTGACATAATGTTTGTACATGGTGAAGTGCAGTTATGAATATACATTCATGTATGTATGTGAATGGGTATTTACTGGGAATAAGAAATCAGGACTTACTGTTTTGACTGCACATAAATCAAAAATATAGTTCATGTAGAAAGTGAAGAGTAGAGCTGGGGGGATAGAGAGAAATATCCATTTATTCTAGTAAATAGAGGAGTTTAAAAGAAGTCACCATATAAAAAGATTAAATATGTATTTTCTTTAAATTCAGGTACTTCTGGAACGTGAAATTGCGATTAATTATAAGAAGTTTACCAATTCACTACGGGTTTATCACATTTATTTCAATCTGAAGCCTGTTTCCTTTTAATAGTTTCAATTTTATTTTACTTTCAACTTTTTCATTGACAGAGGGAAGGGTCTTCAATCCTCTCTTTTTGTCATCTTTACGATTTTAAATCTTGTTAGTTTTGTTTTAACTTTCTAATAATTTCATTTCCTCTACATGGTGGGTTTTTTTTGTAAACTTTTTCACGTTTACTTCTCTTTTTTCTCTTCCCCTTTAAGTCTTCTTTGACGTAAATTCTCATACCGTAAAGCACGTAGTAACGTTGTTTTGAAAGGTGCTTAATAAATAAGTAAAGTCACTTTTAATGATAATTTATTATTATTGTGTTTTCGGCTCAAATGCTTTAATCGTTTTTTCATTTCAGTGTTCTATGTTGTTAGTTTGGTTTCAACTTTCTGATAAGTTCATTTCCTCTATATGGTGTTTTTTTTGTAAACCTTTTCACGTTTACTTCTCTTTTTTCTCTTCCCCTTTAAGTCTAAGCACGTAGTAACGTCGTTTTGAAAGGTGCTAGATGAATAAGTAATGATACAACTACAACTTTTATTGTATTTTAAGCTATAATGTTTCAATCACTTTTCATTTCTGTATTCAAGCTACCTGCAGCTTTTGGCAAGTCAAATTTAAGACCTTTTTAATGCCACTTTGAGTGAACTTTAAGACCAAAAACACATAAATATGGTCCATGGTTTGGGGGTCCTGCTGCATTACCATCAAACCATAGTGTGTGTCATTTAATGAGACTCATTCCTGTTTACTTTTTGACTGTTTATTGAACTTAAACACGCTCATTGATTAATATCTGCATGTAAAAGTGCAAAAAGTGACTCATAGACATAGACTGCCAAGCTAGGATGCAGATAAATTATATCAGCAGCTTGTAGGACAGTTTTCACTCCAAATTTCTTTCTCGAAAGTCTCCCCAAAAAGAAAAAAATAACCAATAAAACACTAACAAATCCTGCCCTGACAAATTTAAGACCATAATATAACATTTTAATGTATTTAAGACTTTTTAAGGCCTTATTTTTGAATACATTTTGAGGCTTTTTAAGAATGTGTAGGAACTCTGTGTTGGTATTATTGTATCTTAGGCTCAAATGTTTTCATCACTTTTCATTTCTGTATTCTAAGTAGCATTTCTAGCAGCTCAGGCCCAACAACTAATGTTTATCTAAGCTATTTGACTCTATCTGTGTGAGTTTCATCTTTAATGTGAACAAGTTTGTCTCTGTTTTATAAAAAAAAGCTAGTCAACTAGAATTATTTTTAATTCTATTGTTAATATTGTGATATTTGTGAGAGACCCAGTGACTCAAATCACGACCCGCAGCTTCACTTCAGGACTAAGTGTGACCACATCTCACATGACTGACAACAACAAGAGGGAAACAGACACATGTGCTGATCATATCTGGGTGACACAACATACCTGAGTGACAGATAAGAGCAGAGAAGTGGGAGATAACCCTTCGTATCGTGGAAATTTCACAGTTGAGGTCAGCTGGCCTTAAAGCTAACGGTGTTTAGCTTCAGGCTAACGCTTTCACATGTATGTAAACTATGAAAACTACTCACTACTTTTTTAAACTAATTCGCTATAAAACACAACGAACGTCTACTTTAGGGTTGGGAAATAAAATAAATGTAAAATTAGTTCATACCAATGCTCGTCTGAGAGGTGAAAGCAGAGACATGAAGCAAAAAGACAAAACCATTAGCATTCCTCCTGCGCTGTAGCTAGTTAGCTCGATGCTAACTCCCCCGTTCATTCAGACGGAGTCAGCCTTAGCTAGTGCGGCTAGCTCCCGCTTAGCATGATGACCCGTTTCGTTTACTCACCATATAAACCACATTCAGGGAGCAGAGGGCGTTTTTAGAGCAGGTGAATCCGCCGCAGACCATATTCGAAAACTCCGTCCGGTTATTTTAACTACCTAAAGGGAAGAAACGTTTAATAAAAAGTCTTTGTTTCTGCTCCCGAAGCGCTAACGTCTGGACACAAATGTTGTTGGTCAGCGCAGCAGGCGTGACGGATGACGTCACCGCCATGGCTTACGTCAATGTGCACACTCACGTCATCTATGTGGGATGAATTAAATCGAGCGCATAATTATTAGTTATGAATTTAATGATTATAATCTGCACACAGAGACAAACAGTAATCACTTTCAGCTATAAAACCTTCAGCTTCCACACTTTTCCTGTTTTAGAGACTCTTTTCTATCTTCATGTTACATTTCTGAAAAAAAAAAAAGTCAAAGTAACGTACAAATATTAAACATATGTGAAGGAAACAGGATTTTCTGCTGGTGTGATCAGCAGTTAGTGTGTGAATCCCCTAATGACAGGATGTTAGTCATTCATCCATTACTTCAGGACGACGTGTGACACAGCATGAAGAGACGGAAATGTTTGGAAATGTGTGACACAAGCAGAAGTTCATGTCAGCACTAATCAGATTGTAGAGTACTAGTGATGTAACAAACCTGCCATATTTCAAACATGCTTTTGGACATGTTTCTTTTTTTGTTTGTTTTTGGTGTCGACTCTTCCTTAGACTCATCAAAGAAACCTCCTTAAGAATGAATACGAAGAAAATAAAGAAGATGTTGCAGAATGAGGCTCAAGGGTTTTGCTTTTCCAGCAAAAAGATGTCAAACCAAATCCTGGACCTTAGTGTTGGACAAAGAAATTTTGAAGAGCAGGGGCAAAACAATAAAAAGACACATAGAGACAAGTTTTAGCTCCAAAAGGGGCACTAAATTGTTTTTACCAGCCAAAGGTGCAGATTTGTGTGGACACTTCAGCATTTGTTTTGGCTTCCATAAGCTCACTTAATGACTTATTTTGGCTGACTTTTGGCTCCCAAGAAGGCATTTCAACATGAATTTGGCTCCTGAGGAAGTTTTATGGCACATGTTTTGGCACTCTAGAGGGCACAAAATCACATGTATAGGCTCCCACGTGGGCATTTTAGGTTAGTTCTAGCACCTAAGAGGTCACTTTTGTGTTTTTTGGCTCCCAAGGTGTCACTTGGGCACATGTTTTTTGTTGAGAGGGCACTTAGGGTTTGTTTATAGGCTCCTGAGAGAGCACTTAAGTGTATTTTGGCTCCCAAGCAGGTACTTGGTATGTGTTTTGGCTCAGATTGGAGCAGATTTGTATTTTTTTGCCATCCAGAAAGGCAGTTTAGCATTTATTTTGGCTCTCAAGAAAAAACTCAAGCATATACGTTTAGCTTCCAAGAGGGCAATTTAGCACACATTAAGGGGGTGACAGCTCCCCCCACCCCCACCCCTGTGCACACCACTGCTGCACGAATAGCATGGTTCAGCAATTGAAGGGTCTAGAGCTAAACTCACAACTAAACAAAATGAAAGAAGCACCAGGAAGTGAAATTATAACAAAGCCAACCCTGAACAGTTAAGCAGCTTACAATACATCATGCTCCAGAGGAGAGGAGCTTGTTTGGGGAACAGCCTCTAGTGGACACTCGAGGAACTGCAGTTTTGAATCCGGAGCCCACTTGCTCTTAATGCAATAAAGTGGTGACACAGGATGAATGGTGAGTGCTAGAGAAGCCTCAGGACTTAATATTCATGTCAATGTGTTTACGTTCTGTGGACTGTTGGCTGATTCCAGAGATGCCTTCACTGACACCAGCAGCAGCACCATCTGCAGAGTGCACATGGGAGCAGAGCACCAGGGACTTGTGTTTGTGTGTGTTTGTGTGTGTTTAAGTGATGAGTTGTTGTGCAGTCAGCACACACCTGGACTAAGTCAGCCGCAGAAACAGTCCACACCTGCTCCTCACTGATTTGTTTTCTCCCAGCAGCCAGTACTAAGACATTCTTGTTAAGCAGAAGACACACTCTCATATCAAATTCAGCTTTTTATATCACTTTAATTTCATTCAAAGCTGCAGAAGAAAGTTCACAAACGAACACAGAAGTAAAAACTTAAATACAAAGATACGAGGACTGTTCAGTGCAAGTGAAGCCATGAATCATTGGTGCAAAGAATTTTTGTCACTGAATTAATGTCTGATTCACTTGGAGTGTTAGTTTTTTGATACCACATACAATTTCTCAGATAACACATCATTTTTGAATAATAAAAAGTGAAGTAATTTTAGCATCATATAATATGTCTTAGTCCAGGATCATTTGGGATATATTCATTGATTCATGAGTAATCTGTAGTAGGAGCTGTGGTCAAATATTTAGTTTTTGATAATTGGGCACAAGAACTGGCTGTTCAAGGTCAAATATAATCACCATGAATTATTATAACTCATAGAATATCACATGATGGTCCAGTGCAGTGATGACAGGGGGCAGGAGGGTGGTCACCCCCTTGTGGCCCTTGTTGTAAAATGCGCATGAAAGTGTCCTCTATGGAGCCTTAATATACAAGAGTGCTTTCCTTGGTTCCAAACTTTTGCTAAATTGCCTTCTTGGGAGCCAAAACACACGTTTAAGTGCCGTCCTGGTTGGCGAACCAAAGTCATTTCCCTCTTTGGCTTGTTAACACATGACAAACTGTCCTCTCGTGGGCCAAAACACATGCATTGGTGTCTTCTTGGGGGCCAAAATATGGCAGAGTGCTTTTCTTGGTTCCACACTTGCACAAAGCCTTCAAAACCAAAACAAATAATAATAATAACACATTTTATTTAAGGGCGCCTTTCATGGCACTCAAGGTCACCTTACAAGAATAAGTGCATTAAAAGATGACTAAAACAGATATAAAACAAGCAATACAATATAATGCAATATACAAAGGCTGAAGTCTCATCCTGGTTGGACAACCACAGTAATCTGTCCCTTTGGCTGGTTAAAGACAGGATAAACTGCCCTTCTTGGAGTCAAAACACGTTCTTAAGTGTCCTCTTAGGAACCAAAACACATGTAAAAATGCCTCTTGGAGCTCTAAACACACTTTGAGTGCCCCTTTTTTTATTACCCCTTAAAAATGTCCACGCATGCCACTGGTTTAATGCTAAAAACAGAATTTTGAGTCAATGAAACAAACTCAACTCAACTCAACTTTATTTATAGAGCACTTTAAAAACAACCATAGCTGAAAAAAAGATGTACTCATATGGACAGACACATTGAAACAAAGATAAAAATCAGATATAACACTTATGTTATTGTTTCACTGTTTCGTTGTTCCTAAAAACAAATTTAAGAACAATAAAAACAATAAGTAAAACAATAACTAAAAACAAACCATAAAACACTAAAACAGAGTCGAGTCTCATGGTGGGTTAAAAACCAAGGAATAAAAGTGGGTTTTAAGACGAGTTTTCAAAACAGACAGTGAGGTGGATAGTCTTATGTGGATGGGCAGGTCATTCCACAATTTTGGGGCAGCGACAGAGAAAGCTCTGTCCCCTCTGAGCTTCTGTTTAGACCTCAGTACCTCAAGGAGCAAGAGGTCAGCTGACCTGAGGCACCGAGCAGGAGTGTAGGGGTGGAGGAGCTCAGAGAGGTAAGGTGGGGCCAGACCATTTAAAGATTTAAAAAAAAAAATAAAAGAATCTTAAAATGGACCCTAAAGTGCACAGGTAACCAGGAGAGGGAGGCCAGGATTGGGGTGATTTGCTCCCTTGCACGTCCTCCAGTTAAAAGGCGGGCGGCCGCATTTTGCACCAACTGGAGACGTGCAAGGGAAGCACTGACTGACTCCTAAGTAAAAAAAGGAAGAATTAAAAACAATTTATTTCGGGTTATGGAGTTTCTTTTGTCAAAGGTTTTCTGTGTGTATCAACCCTCCTGTTGTCTTCAGATTTACTCTGCATCATCTGTTCTGACTGCTTATAAAATAAAAATTTCCTCCAAGTTTTTTGCCACATTTTTGTTGGATGTTTCCAATATATTCACATATATTCGAGTCAATGACAGAAAGAGGGTCTAAAAACGAATTTTTAAAAAGTTCTTTGAAAGTGAATAAAAAACATATTTCTGAGAGAAGGATTATTTTTTCTAACAGATTTCAGTAGTTGACCAACATTTCAAAGTTTTAAGGTTCATTATTTTTTAGTATTTTTAATTTGAGCACCCAAAAATGTCAGGTGGCGCAACCAAATATATGAAAATATATTTATATGTTCCTGTTATTTTTTCTGTGTGAAATTATTGGCAAGTATCTCTCAAGTGTCTGTAGTGACTCATACGTTTTCATTTTGTGTGTTTCATTTCTTTTATTTGTGAATAAGATAAATAATTTGATGTTAAAATAACATTTAACATTATTACATTGGTTGTACCACCTGACATGGAAATTGTTCCAGTCACCAATGAAGTGAAAAAACCTTTTTTATCAGTATTTCAGAGAAATCTACAAACTTTTCCACTTGGTCACAAATGTCATTTGGGCTCCTCTGGCTGATGCAGTTTCCTGTTTCCTGTTTTATTCTCTTCACTTTAAAATAAAAGTCTAATGTTACGGTTGCACCACCCTGACATTTGAACAGGTGAAAATTACAGGACAAAAGTTTTTCACATTTCTCAACAGCTTTAAAATTCTTTTTATTTGCAAAGAATGTTTTATTTAAAAAGGTTCAAGCATAAAATAATGCCACTGTGTTTTTTATTTCCATTTACAATAACTGACATTCAATTTTTAGAGTTTAATTACTGTGGATACTTGTCAGGACGGTTGCACCACCTGACATTTTGGGGGTTTGAGGAACCAAAACACAAAAAAACATGTTATATTTTAATAGTTTAAAGATGTGTTCAAATAACACAGGTTTCATAGAATAAAGAAATACATGTGATGAAATACTCAATTCATGATGGAAGGAAATATTACACTCGGACACAAAAAAGGGACGTGGTATGATAGATCTTATTTACATAAAAGCATACCTCTTCTTTGAGTAGAAAAAAAGGCAAAAATTCAGATTTTTTTGCACTAAGGTTTTTATCAGAGGTGCATAAATTGATGTAATATCAAAGTGATGGCAGGTTATTGTTTTGAAATCATTTAAATTTCTTTAATGGCAGGAAGATGCTTTAAATTTATATAAAACATACATTATTTAACTTTTATAGTCATAGCTAATTTTACATCTTGATAGTATTGCATGGAACCATTCATGTAATTTTCAATCAATTCCATGAAAGAAAACTAAAGTTATGACAAAATAATTGCACTATTTACATGTTTTTTCAGCCTGTAAATATTAGTCTTGTCTATTTGCTATCTTATCTATTTCTATCTATAAGCAAAAAAATTCATTATCATTATTATTATTTTCCCTTTTATGCCTTACTATTACCTTGTACAAGAGAGCACAGTTTACCAAAGCAAAGTCCTTGCATGTTCAAGCATACCTGGCGATTAAAGTTGATTCTGATTCTGATAACTTTTGAAATCAGGTCAATTTGACCCAAAGACAACAGGATGGTAAAGAATAAAGACTTGAATTTTGTCTGTAAACTTAGAAAAATGCTGATTAGGATTAGAATTTGAAGGAAAACTAATCAAAATCTGATCTGAATGTCAGAATTTAAAAGTAAACTCAGCGCTCAATATAGTTTTTTTTTTCAGCAAGGCCTTTAATTTTAGTGTTCAGTGCCACTAATCCTCTTTTCGTAAGATTTCTAGTCTCTGACTGTGCTGCACTCAAAGTTTGAGCCTCAACCACATCCTCAGCATCCTTCTTCAGGCCCTCAGGATTTATTCATAAACACTTACTGTCAGTTAAAGTCAGTTATAATGTTTTAATTGTCTTCTGTCCTGGTATCACTGGAGCTTGATCAGGTATTGTCTTAGCGGTGTGACCACAGCAGCAGTCAGACCTGCTGTCTACACAAGAACATGGTTTGAAATAAGGAAGTAGATTCAGTTCAAACCTGCGGAGGAAACTGAGACAAACTGTCGTGAGCTGACTTTGTGGTCTAAAGAGAGAGAGAGACAGAGAGAGAGAGAGAGAGAGAGAGGCACCGCTGCTTCTTTTTCTGCTCCTTCTGCGTCTTAAGTCGGTGTTCATGTGGAGGAACTTACAGCCAGGAGTTTAAATGGGCTGAAGCGAGCACTTTGGCTTCACTTAACAACAGATCCATGTGTCAGGATGAACAGCAACAGCAAATCAGTGAACTCCACGGCCATAAAAGCGGAGATCAAGAGGTATGAGTCTCTCCAGAGTACAATCAATAGACTTTCCAAGCAGTTTGAGAGAGTTGGGGATCAGCAGCTGCGCTCAGGCCTGAAAGTTTACCTCCACAGCATTCAAGGTAAGCTCATCTCACGCTGCTGTAACTTTTGTTTCATGCATGTTGGTGGAAATTCTTGCATCACCTGTGTGCTACAGTTCATATTTTGTCTTTTGGGATGAGGTAGAAAACTCCTCTGCAGTATATCAGTGCAGATTCTGCCTCACGGTGTTTGTCGTTGAGGGAACATGACTGCAAAGGTGATTGACATCTTCCTCTTTACTTCCTGTCTCAGTGCTGCTTTTTTTTCAGGGGAAACATCCTCCTTCCTTTGTGTTTTTTTTTTTCTCCTCTACATTCACTCTGAAGCTACAACACTTCACCTCCCTGTAGCTTTTCAATACACTCGCATTAGTTTATCAGGCAGCCTCTGGACCTGTGCGACCAATCACAACATCTCTCAGCAGCCGTCACCATGGAGGCAGGATGAAACCTGCTGTGCGGCCTACTTCCTGTCTGCCAATCTGCAACTGCCCTCAAAGCCACTTCCTTTCAGACAAACAGGGCCTTTACATGTGAAGCCGATTATTTTACATCATTTCCTCTTATCTCTACTTCCCACCCTTTCTTGTTAAACTGACACAATTTACTGCCGTCAAACTCTGTCTGTTTTTTTTTTTCCTGTCTGCTTCTTTAGAAACAGAAGTAACACCTGATGATAAAGGAAACCCTCTGTTTACTGGAAGTTTTGCATTCAAATTTCAACTATAAGGGCAAAGATCACCTTTCTCTTTAGAAGGCACACGTGTCCTATTTTTTAACATCTTTTAAGGAAGTTGGTAGGTAAGTGTTAGACATGTAGGTGTTATTATAACAGGTTTACAAAATGAAACCTCCCATCTGTTGCCTCTTCATACCTCTTAATATCTCTTCAGTTTTCAAACAGCAAACTATTTTATCTCAAGTAACAGTTTCTATTAAGGTTGGGCGATGTTGGAGATAAATGTTTAATAGTTTTCATGATTTGGATTCAAAACAACTCTCTTCAATTTTTTTAGTAGACTTTTTTGACCTGTGAACTTCACTTTTAGCTCAGAATGCATGTATTCAGATAATTTTTTTATGCCCCAATTCTCGCCTTGAGCACTCTCAGTATTTACCGAGCATCTTTTACTTTCAAGAACTTGTAAACTTAAAAAGCTCTTGTGGTTTCAGTCTTGCGTAATTCACAGTTTTAGGTTGATACAAGTTACTTATGCACTATCTGTGTGTACTTTTGTGTGATATATAACTACTTCAGTTTTATTGATTTGGATTTCTTTGGCATGAACAATATAATAAGTTTTGAAATGGGGGCTGATCAAATCATGACTTGAATTAAAAAAAAAGGTTTTATGTTGTTTATAAGACTTTTTAGACGTGTGAACCACATTTTTAACCCCAAATACATGCATTTAGATAAATTTGGTATACAAACACTTGCCTTTCAGCACTATTTCATAATTTGATCCAGTCTTGTGTATTTTAGTCTTGCTGTATACGCAGTTTTGGCTTATGTACAGTCTATATATACTTTTGTGTCATGTAACTACTTTAGTTGTTGTCATACACTTAAAAGAAACATTAAACTTGCATTTAAGATGAATTTATGTGGAAGAAATTGAAATTTCTTTCAGTGTAAAATTTGAAATTGGACCTCATTGAATTGTGACTTGAACTCTTTTGACCCATTAACAGCACTTTAAGCCTCAAATACATAGATTTTGAGTAACTTCTAAACAATAATATTTGCCTTATTAGCTCTTTTCTTCAATTCTGATCTACACTTGCGTCCTCTTCTTGACTTTGAGTGACCATAAAGCATGTTTTCACATCATAATAAATTTATTTGTGTCATGCGCGATTATAGTACTGAATGTAAATAGGTTTAGCTTGAAATAAGTGTCCTTAGCATGATCCACATGTAATTTGTGTGATGTTACTTGATTTATTTCAGTTGTATTAATGCAGTAAAATAAAAAACACTCAATTTGATTTCTGTGCCACAGGCAATGCAATATAATCTTAGAAATGGGAGATGAGGGCCGCATTAATATGATGACTGTCCCTCTGGTCAGACTTTGGCATGCCTGTTTTATAGGGTTGTAACAAAAATCTGACCAGTAATTTCAGTCTTTAAAATGGAGTATAATATTGATTTTAAAGATTGTACATGGGTCAATGACAAAAAGAGGGTCTAAAAACTTATTTTTAAAAAGTTCTTTGAAAGTGGATAAAAATATATTTCTGAGGGAATAATTATTTTTTCTAACAGATTTCAGTAGTTGACCAACATTTCAAAGATTTTAGGTTCATTATTTTTTAGTATTTTTAATTTGAACACCCAAAAATGTCAGGTGGCGCAACCAAATATATGAAAATATATTTATATGTTCCTGTTATTTTTTCTGTGTGAAATTATTGGCAAGTATCTCTCAAGTGTCTGTAGTGACTCATACATTTTCATTTTGTGTGTTTCATTTCTTTTATGTGTGAATAAGATAAATAATTTTATGTTAAAATAACATTTCACATTATTACATTGGTTGTTCCACCTGACATGGAAATTGTTCCAGTCACCAATGAAGTGAAAAAACATTTTTTATCAGTTTTTCAGAGAAATCTACAAACTTTTCCACTTGGTCACAAATGTCATTTGGGCTCCTCTGGCTGATGCAGTTTCCTGTTTCCTGTTTTATTCTCTTCACTTTAAAATAAATTTAAAATAAATGTCCAATGTTACGGTTGCACCACCCTGACATTTGACAAGGTGAAAATTACGGGACAAAAGTTTTTTAAATTTCTCAACAGCTTTAAAATTCTTTTTATTCGCAAAGAATGTTTTATTTAAAAAGGGTCAAGCATAAAATAATGCCACTGTATTTTTAATTTCCATTTACAATAACTGACATTCAATTGTTAGAGTTTAATTACTGTGGATACTTGTCAGGACGGAACGTGGTGGACTGTAAAACCCCCAAACTCCTTGGTTTTGTGTTTTTTTGTACAATATAAAATTATCAAATTTCTACACAAGTTTATTGTGTCCAAAGTATGAATAAAGAAATACATGTGATGAAATACTCAATTCATGATGGAAGGAAATATTACACTCAGACACAAAAAAGGGGACGTCACCTCATTGACCCACATGCAGTCCTACCTTAATACTACACTTTCTATTTCCTCACTTCTTTGCTTCATTTAAAAAACTTCAATTGCAGTTTACATAAAAAAGTCAGTTCTTTCTACACTTAAGAAACTGATTTTAGTTGATATTCTTTATTGATATTCATGGCGAATTTGAATCAATAGTGTTTTCTTAGGTGAAGACTATATTTCCCATGAGCCCTATCACCGCTGTGGTAAAGATGCTCATAGTTCTAATCAAGTTAAGATCGTTTTTAAAATTTAATACTACTTTTTTTTGTTGAAGACATGTTTGAACAGAATCCTGAGCTCTAAGGTAAGGTGTATATATATATATATATATATATATTTTTTACCTGCGTTAAATTATAAACTGAACGACTCAAGTTCGTAGCTCTGACAGTTATGACCGTTAGTCAGCTTCAAACAGGTTAGCAGTTAGCAGACGTAGCCGTTAGGTGAAACGTTACACCCCAGGTTTAAAGATGTGAGCTCAAAACTTTTATAAATAACGCTAAAAAAATACACGGTTTAACTCTTCACTCCTGGAAAAAGACAGGAACATTCACAAACTGACAGAAACGTCGAGTTTTGTCGTTTTAGCTCTTTGTTCTGTAGCTTAGCAAAGCCCTGGTTGTTGAGTTTCTTCTCCTTAAACTAGAGTGACCATATTCTGTTTCTCTGAAAAGAGGACCCCCCACACACACACACGTTTTTAGGGGTTTTGCATGGGTCAGGGGGCTTTCTGTGCTTCTAACTCAGTTAAACAAATATTCTGAATTCCCCAGAAAAGAACACTTTACCTGGATATACTGAAAAATAGCCCAAAACAGTTCTGTAGCAACACAAGTATTCAGATGTTTAACAAAATAAGAAATAATCACCTGTTGTGTAAACCGGGTCTTATATATTGAACATTTCGGGTGTTTTGAATCCCCTTTGTCTCTTTCTTTCTGCCCTCTACTGGTCTAATGGTGTAATGCAATTCCTTTTATTACTTTTTCAAACAACTCTGGCCTGATTTTTTAATGTTTATGGGTCTTAGTGGTAACACCATAGACTGTATAATAAGTGGACGTAACGACGTTCGGCTCAAACTGAAGCCTCCAGCAGATGCCCCGCCCCCTGGTGTCTGGCTGCAGTATAGGTCATAAGCCCCGCCTCCCCATGTATTCCAGATATGAGCCGGGAAAACTTTAAAAAATTACGATACCTCGTAGAAACGTTTCTTTCATCTTTACGCTAAGGTAGTATGACAATGTCATTTGGCTGCATGGTGTTCAGGTGTTTTTTTTTCTGAGAAGTTAGTTTCTCATTAGTTATTGGACGTTAAAAACCGCGATATAGGTTTCGTTTTACGATAGTTGACAGCTGCCGTTCGTGAGTAGTTTTTATCAGGGATATAAGAAACTTCGGGAAAGAGCCAAAAGGAGACTAAACCTTCTGAAGAAGAAGAAATAAATATTTTTATTTCTCTTTTTTACTTGGCTCCACTGGAAATTCTCTACTGTGCAAACTCTGGCTGCACAATGGGGGCTAGAGAAACGGGGTTTTTTGGCTTCAAAAACGTAGAACGGTGACAGGCGGAAGCACGCTGTCCATTCTATATTTGGGTAAGACAAACAAAAATAGACCTCAGGAACAATTTAGGTCTCTGAAGAGAAGTTCCTGGTGAGAATAGAACATTGTCTTATGGTAAATTCAACCTAAACACAGCCACAAAAAACAAAGTTTAAGGAAATAATCAGTCCGTCTCTGATAATCTTGTCTTATTATGTAGATCATGAGGAGACAACAAAAGAATGGATTACCTCCTGATTCAGTTTGACTGCACATTGATTCATTGCACTCTCTTTCTCTGCTGTTTGTCTGTGAGCTGAATGTCAGTCACCTCCCAGGTGGTTTCTGCTAAGCTTTGAGGTCTTTTTAGGAGCTGGCAGATTTTTAAAACAGTCTTAAGAGACACCCCCCGTGTGTAAAAACATTCGGTTAATTTCTCTGGTATAATTAGGCTGCTGGAGCGTCGGTGCTGTAGTGAGGATCAAAGTCAGAGTCTGGTCCGTGGAGGCCTGGATCTGTGAGAGGAGAGTTCACTGCTGCTAAAAAGAGAGCCACATCTCCTGTGGACTTCATAAGAGAGTGGGATGTGGTCCACCGGTGCTGTGTGCCAAAGACAGGGCCGAGGGTGAGAAAGAAGAGAAAGAAAGACAGACGTGGAGGAGAAGGAGTGAGGTGGAGGCTAAATGAAGACATTTAAATATGAATCTGACTGCTGCTCGCTGCAGCGTGGCAGGGAAGAGGACAGCGCACAGTGAAAGAGAAATGAAAAACCACCCAGCATGACCGCTGCCCTTGGCCGCCGTCCATCTGACAGCAGCCGCCTTTGGGTGTCAGTAGTGTGTGGGGAGAGCTTTGTCTGCATGTGAATCCATTAGCATAGAGAGAGCGTGTCTGCATGTATATCTGTTGTTTGTACGTGGGCGTGTGTTTTAAATAATCAGATTCAGTGTGCAAACTATAATCTGTACAGTTAATGGACACAGCCAAGCCCACGTCAATCATCGTTTGTTTGCCGCGTTTTTACGCCTGGAGCCGGGCGGCGTGATGGTATTTGGATGAAGAGGCAGATATGTAGAGGAGCGAGGGGTTGGCAGGTTTTAAAGTTATCGTGGTTCAACAGTCTGTGCCTGAGTGTAATCCTTCAGCCGTTAAATGAACCAGCCAGACCTCGTGTTTGAACAGAGACAGATCTGTTTATGGTGAGGGTTTATTTATCAGACTGTAAGCGCTTAACTCACCTGAGTCTCAGGCATTGACTGTATATAGAATGGACAGCGTGGCTCCGCCTGTCACCGTTCTACGTTTTTGAAGCCAAAAAACCCCGTTTCTCTAGCCGCCATTGTGCAGCCAGAGTCTGCGCAGTAGAGAATTTCCGGTGGAGCAGAGTAAAAAAGAGAAATAAAAATATTTATTTCTTCTTCTTCAGAAGGTTTAGTCTCCTTTTGGCTC
>RPOG01006753.1:10168-21995 GCA_008086565.1 Thalassoma bifasciatum
TTAAATGAAATTAGAAGTGTTTAAAGTAAACGGAAAACCCATTAGATGCGAACAGAAACTCAAATTTTAATTATAGCACAAAATTATCGAATGAAACTAAACAAAAAGCCCCTCAAAATCCACAAGACACAAACCCCAAACGAAATATGAAACAAAATTACGTCACCCGATCGTCCAAAGTCGTCTTTCAACAGTTTTTAAGTCCTTTAGCGTCCGTTACCCGCGCTCCCTTTGTCCATGAAACAGAAAACCCTTTAGTCCAGAAAAACGGAAATTGAAACGAAATAATCCACAAGTTCACAGCCGAATAGTCAAAACAAAATAAAAATGATCAAAAAACCCCAAAAGAACGTAATCCAAGGAGGAAATAATCCAAACTTAGGAAATCTTCAGTGAAGTCAAGCAGCTCCGGCGACGCGCTCCACACGCGGTGCAATTAAAGCACCGATCGGCACAATATTATACATCCACCACAGTTCTTTAAGTATCACTTTGTGCAGATACGTTTTATCACAACTCTTACACATATATTTACTTAAAACACTATGATTTTTCGTTAGCTGCAGCCCTTTGTCTGACGCTCTCTTTTCTATTTACCGCCGCCTGCTCACTTTTTTCCTCCTCTTCCTCCACGCCACATCCTTTATTTATAACTTTTCGTGGCATTTTAGTTCGACACATTTAGTACATTTCCTACCTTTTAGTTTGACCATACCCCTCTTTCAAACCCTTTTTTACATTGGAAAAGAACTATATTTTAATTCTTTAAACACACAGTTCATCACATTTCTTTCTTTAGTTTTGAGCACCTGTGTTTTTACATATTTTCATTATTTCTTTTTCACACTCACTCACTTTAATGTGCCACTGTCACAAGTAGGCCAAATATTTACCAGCCTCATCACCATGGTCTTATACACTGCAAAAACTGAAATCTAAGCAAGTCATTATGTCTTATTTTTAGTAAAATTTGTCTTATTCTTCTTGATACAAGCCACATTCTACTGATAAATCCTGGAAAATGTCTTATTTCAAGTTTTTTGAAGACAAAAATGAGGTCTGAATTGCTTGTAAAAAGTAAAAAAAAATCTGCCAATGGGGGAAGAAAAATGTTTCTTGTATCAAGACATCTTTATAGTTGGCTGAACCCCGAAGTAGGGCTTTAAGTTGACAACATTAACGGTGTCTGATTTCATGTTCTTTTCTTTCCATTGTACCAGGTAATTAATGGGGCCTAATCTTTTCATTACTTTTGCAGGACCTGACCACTTAGGTGCAAGCTTCGCTGAAAAATTGTCTGATGCTTTTGAAAGCGGGTGGGCACGCACCCAGACCTGGTCACCCGGCAGGAACTGTGCACCTCTCCTCCGGGTATTATAATACCTGGCTTGTCTGGCTTGACACGCCCCCACTTTCTTTTTTACTTGTTCGTTCATTTGCTTTTGTCTTTCTAACTGCTTGTACGGAGACTGCTGAGGTGTAGGTGGTGAACTGATGACACGTTCCAGCGGACCTTTAAGGGTTCTTCCTAGAGCCAGCTCAGCAGGAGTTCGACCAGTTGTCTCATGCTGCGCAGCATTGATAGCAAAGCGAAACTCCCTGATCCACTGATCCCAATTTTGGTGCTGGTCTCCAACATAGGAAGCAATCATGGTCTTAATTGTCCGGTTTGAGCGTTCTGTCAGGTTTGTTTGTGGGTGATAACTGGTGGTGAATCTTTGTTTTACTCCCCAGATCTTACAGAGGTTAGACATCTCTTGTCCAGTAAATTGAGGTCCTCTGTCTGAGACCAGTTCCTCTGGCACTCCAAAACGAGTAAAGATCTCATCCTTCAAGACGTTAGTAATGCGATGAGCCTTGCTGTCCTTTAAGGGAAACACTTCCACCCACTTTGTGAAATAATCCACGATCACTAGAAGGAAGCGGTTGCCTTTCTTGCTCCGGGGAAGAGGACCCATAAGATCTATACCCAGTTTTTCCCAGGCTGATTCGACTTTGGTGGACTGCATGAAACCAGCTGGCTTTTGATTTTCTGCTTTGTAAGACTGGCATGTAAGACAACATTTCACGTGAGTCCATACATCCTTTCGAACAGACGGCCACCATGCGACTTCAAGAATACGCAAGAGAGTCTTCAGCCTACCAAGATGGCCTCCTAATGGATGATCATGAAAGTATTCAAGGAAACAAGGAACCAGACTTCTGGGTACCACCAGCTGATGTTTGGTGCCCTCATTCCCAATCGGTGACTCCCGATACAAAAGACCTTGGAGCATTGTAAAAGCCACCCTTCCAGGCCGTCCTGGGCTGGTAGCTCCCTTTATCCAATCCCTGGTCTCTGGGTCTTTTTCTTGAGCTTCTCTTAGCTCGGCCAGAGAGGTAGGAAGACCTATGATGTTCTTTGAGGTGGTCAGTGCAACATGAGCCGAAGGTGGTGCAAGTGATGGACTCATTCTAGACAGGACATCCGGAACAATGTTTTGAAGACCCTTTCGATAACAGACTTTGAATTGAAACTGTTGGAGTCGGTGTATCCACCGAGTCAATCGGGAGGACGTTTTTGGACAGTTAAAAGCCCAGGTCAGAGCAGCATGATCTGTAAATACTGTGAACTCTCTGCCTTCTAAATAATGTCGCCATTTTTCAACTGCCCACACCACTGCAAGACACTCCTTTTCTGAGGTGGAGTAATTACACTCTGCACCTCGAAACCCACGGGAAGCATATGCTACCACCTTTTCTCCCTCCTCTGTGACCTGCACCAGCACTGCTCCTAAACCTACATCACTGGCATCTGTATGCACTTCAAAAGGAAGGTCATGGTTGGGCTGAGTTAGGATGGGGGCACTACTCAAGGCCTGCTTTAACTGATTGAAGCTCTGCTGACATGACTCGGTCCAGACCCACTCTACATCCTTCCTTGTCAGGCGGTGTAGAGGAGCGGCGATGTCTGCAAAGTGGTTGATGAATTTGTGATACCATCCCACGAGTCCAAGAAAGCGCTGCAGGGTTTTGACTGATGTTGGAGTTGGATATGAGGTCACGGCATGAGTTTTTTCTGGATCCACCTTGACTCCTTTTCCACATACCACATGTCCCAAAAACTTAAGCTCCTTCTGGAAAAAATGACATTTCTTTAGGTTCAGGGTCAAACCAGCATCATGGAGTTTGCTCATCACTGCTATCAAATCTTTGAGGTGTTGTTCAGGCGTGGGGGAGAAGACGATGACGTCATCGATGTAAACAAAGCAAATCTTCCCCCTCAGCTCCCCAAGAACTTTCTCCATGAGACGCTGGAATGAAGCACCTGCGTTTTTTAGGCCAAATGGCATACATTTAAATTGGAAAAGACCCACTGGTGTTATTACTGCTGTCTTAGCCTTGCTCTCCGCCGACATGGCCATTTACCAGTACCCAGACTTTAAATCAAGGGTGCTGAAAAGAGCTGCACCATGCAAAGATTCAAGCAGATCGTGGATGATAGGCATGGGGTAAGCATCCTGCTGTGTTTTTGCATTTAAGGGCCTGAAATCAACGCAGAACCTTGGAGTCTTGTCCGGCTTTGGAACCAAGACCACTGGAGAAGCCCAGGGTGATTGAGAAGGCTCTATGATGCCGTGTTTCAGCATCTGCTCCACTTGGTCAATAATAATCTGACGCTTATATGGTGAGACTCGGTACGCCCTGCACCTCACGGGTACCTCATCTGTGGTAAAGATCTTGTGCTCCTCAATGGTGGTTTTTCCCAATTTGCTTGAACACACTGTTGGCCAAGCTCTAAGAAGGTCCCTGACCTCTGCGGGATGTTCAGTGAGGTCTAGGCTAACCTCTCCCTGAGGAGAACTGGTAACAGGTGTGGGAATGGCCATGATAAGACTGACGGTGGAAGTAATATGTTTTTCTAAAGGCTCATCGAGGAACGGATGGAAGGCGTATCCTCTGGGTCCTTTAACTCCATATGTTCGGTTACCTAAATTAATGATGGTGGAAGTCTTAGTGAGAAAGTCCAAACCTAGAATGATGGGAAACGCTAGGTTGCTGTCATCAATAATGTAGGTATCGAGAGACCACATCATGTCATGCCAGACATACAGGATTTGTACTTTCCCTAAGGCTCCGTGACAGGTTTTCCCATCAGCGAGAGCGAACACTGGGTTTCATAAGTTCTCTCTCTCGAGCCACTTTCAACCACTGACTGTGCTGCATAAGAGAGTATGTGCATGCAGTATCAATTACAGCGCTACACTGCATACCCCGGACATCTACAGGAACATGTAATAACGAAGGTGTAGTTCTTTTTCCCTGCTGGACAACTGAGACTACGTCAGCAGGCTTTTTGGCAGTCCATTTTTCCTGGGATTTCTTCCCCTGTTTTCCTTTTGCTTTTTGCTGATCTACTTTGCCCCAGTACTCCCTTGCTGCTGTGCAGTCTTTTTCCACTAATGTGCCAATGGTCACCAGTTGCTCTACATTAGTTACTGTTTCTCTCAAACAGCCAGCAATTCTGGGGTTACAATTATTAAGAATCTTTCTCACAAGCTCGGGCTCTGAGATGTCAGGCTTCCAGCGCAAACACAAAGCACGGTAATCATATGCAAAATCCCTCACACACTGATCAGGAAGCTGGACCATATCCCTGAGCTTCTCTTCTACCTCTGTAAGGTAATCAGGAGGAAGAAATGCTGCATGAAAGGCTTCTTTAAACTCTGCCCAGTTGTGGATCTTGTTTTTAGCCACACTCCACCAGCTATGCGCTGGCCCTTTAAGAACACTGGAAAATGCGCCAACAAGCTCGGCATCCGTCAGAGGTCGAACAGCAAGATAAGTTTCACATTGCTCCACAAAGTTAAGGACATCTGCCACTTCGCTGGAGCCGCTGAAAGAAGGGAAGTCCATATGAACTACAGGCTTTGTATAAACTACAGGGACCCAACCAGCAGGGCTGCTTAAAGGTAAGGAGGAAGACGCACTGAAGGGATACTGGTCACTTGTATTTTGCAGCTGAGGTGTAATGCCTTTTTCCAGCTCTCGGGGAAGATTTCCAGTTGAGACTGTATCTGATTGGCTCATTCTTGTTTCTCCAGAAAAAGATATTGAAGTCGGAGGGTCACTGCGTGCCGCAGTGGTTACCCTGGATGGAAAATGTGGATGCATTGTATCAGAGTAAGACTCCTGAATGGTCATTGTGGCCACAGTTTGTGTTGGAGTATGTGACGGAGCGGCTCCGTCATCGGCAACTCAGCGCGCACGTACACGCGCACACACACACACACACACACACACTCAGAGACGCACACCCACAATAATAACAATGTCCCCCCAAAACAGATTAAACTCACTTTCTTCCGTTGTAAACTCTACCAGGGGTGCACACCTGGGCAGAGCTGCTTTACGCATTCATACATACACACACACACACGCAGCAGGAGCACTTACCGGCAGGAGGGGTTCTGAGGCAAAGGACGGACGCCTGCGGTGCTTCCGCATTTATTGTTCATTGCGCAGGATTTTTGGTCACATGGGTGGATTGATTGATTGTTTGATGATTATTTGGTTGTTTACTGTGTTTATAAGTTGTTTGATGAGTTGCAAATATTCTGTTTAAACTGGGAGTATTTCTCCCTGTGTGTGGGAGTTTAAAGCGGGGTATGGTAGCCCTAAAAGGGATTTTTTTTTGTGTGTGTTTTTTTTCCTGTGAGCCTGGAGGGAGGGGCTTGAAACATTTAAAAGGGGCTGCCTTGGCCAGGCAGCTCAGTGGAGTTTGTAGAGGTCAGTGCTGGTTACAAAGCAGGTAACAGGAGCAGCTTGACAAAGAAAACTAAAGCATTGTTTGATTGTTGTTTTTTTTCCCCCTATCATGGGTGATTTTTCTTTGATTATTTTTGTTTATTTTCTTGTAAATAATACCCTCACTGTAAATAAACCTCACCTTTTCCTATTCTGACGACGTTGCCGACGACCATTTTGTTTTTGATAGTTTTTTTTGCCCTTGTTTTGCTTGGGCTGGAAAGAACCCCGTCACAGTTGGTGTCAGAAGTGGGATGGCAACGCGTCGAAAGACTACTCGCCTGCCGAGACAGCGTGTGGGGCTGCGCTCACAGCAGCGGAGCCAGCAGCAAATGGCTACTGCTGCATTTGAAGAAGATGAGACAAGATGGGAGAGTGTCGGGTCAGAGGAGGATGAAGAGGGGCCAGAGACAGTTTCTGCCACGGTTGGAGCACCAGAGAGGCGGCTGATCGCCATAATGTCAGACTTTTTATCAGCACAACAACGGAGGGAGGAGGGCCTCCTGGAGGAACTGCGCAGTCTGCGAGTTTCACTGCAACCTGCAGCACCACAACCACAGTCATCTACAGCTCTGGGCCAGGCAGCCATGACACCCAGCACCATGACTGCAACCAGCCCCCGCATGGACCTGCCAACCCCAGCTCCACGCCGCCGGTCTGCTGTGACAGCAGGGTCCCCCTCACCTCACCCACCAGACGTTGACCTCGATGACCAGCCTCGGCGAGAGCAGAGGCACTCCTCAGAGCCACGAATCCCTCCGTATGAGTCCGGGGAGGACATTGAGAACTATTTGCTGCGCTTTGAGCGCATCGCCAGAACATGGAAATGGCCAGAAGCAGAGNGAGGAGGGAGACCAACCAGGAGGCCCCGGGTAGAACCAGCACCGCCCCAAACCAGCAGCCATCCGGTAAGGATTTTATTTGCTATTTTTGCCAGCAGTCCGGCCACAAAGCCTCTGTGTGTCCGCTACGCAAGGCTAAGGTCGCAGGTGCATGCTATGCACCCAGGCCAGAGGTTGGGCCTGCTGCTGTTGATGGTGAGGTGATGCAGCGCTACAAAACTGTGACTGTTAATGGGCAGGAGGTGTCAGCTCTGTTGGACACTGGTAGCTACATGTCTCTGGTGAAACAGAGTCTGGTGCCAATCGGCTGTGTGGATTACAGTAAACTAAAGGACGTTTTGTGTGTTCATGGGGACAAGCACCCCTATCCCCACGCAGATGTTACATTTATCATCAATGAACAGCCCTACTTATTAACTGTTGGGGTGGTGGAAAACTTACCTGTGGATGCTATCCTGGGATGGGACTTACCTGTACTTTTGGACTTGCTGTTTGAGAGTGGGACTGTTGATACTGCTGAGTCCACTGAAACTGTTGAATCTGTTGAAACTGAATCTGTTGAACCTGCTGAATCTGTTGAAACTGAACCTGCTGAATTTGTTGAAACTGAACCTGCTGAATCTGTTGAATCTGTTGAATCTGCTGCAGTTGTTGGGTCTGTTAAAGCTGCCAAATTTGATTCTGGGGAAAAAGGGAATGAAAGTGTTGGGGTTTCATGTCCAGTTGTCACTCGGGCCCAAGCGAAAGCAGGTGTCCAACCGCTACCAGACTTCGACAGTAGTCTGTGTGAAGGTGGCACGAAAGGCCCAAGAAAGTCTCGCCGTCAGCGTCGCTTTGAGAAGCACCTGAGGCAGGCCGAACCTGAAAAGAACTCTGTGTCTGATGAACTGTGGAAGGTACCCGGAAATATTTCACAACTGCAAAGAGATGATGTTACATTGAAACCATTGTTTGCTAAAGTGTCAGAAAACAATACAAACAGTGTGGGAAAGGCTCATTTTGTTGTTGATCATGATGTTTTGTACATTGTTGAGGGGGAACACAGACGCCTGGTAGTGCCAGCTAGTTGTAGAGCATTGGTGATGCATCTTGCACACACCCTGCCTTGGGCTGGGCATCTTGGCCATCACAAAACACATCTCCGCATCAGTTCCCGCTTTTACTGGCCATCAATGTACACAGACATTCACAAACACTGCACTACATGCCCCACCTGTCAAAAAACATGCACCATCAGAAAAACTGAAAGGGCCTTTCTGCAGCCATTGCCTGTCATCTCCACTCCGTTTCGTAGGATTGCCATGGACATTGTGGGTCCCCTGACAAAGAGCAGTAGTGGCCACCAGTACATCCTGGTGGTGTGTGATTATGCCACTAGGTTTCCAGAGGCTTTTCCTCTGCGCACCATCACTGCTCCCACAGTTCTGCGCGCTTTGGTTCAATTGTTTTCCAGAGTGGGAATACCTGATGAGATCCTGACCGACCAGGGNGGACCATACGTCATTCTTCGCAAGATGGGCCCTGTGACATATGAGATCCACCACCCAGATAAAAAGAAAACTAAACAGACATACCACGTGAACCTGCTGAAGGAATGGAAGGAGGCGACTCACACACCGGCTAGAGTGATGATGGTGAGGAAGCTGGAAGAAGAAGAAGGGGAAGAGGAGGCCGAACTGGAGCCAGTGCCTGCAGCTGCTTCACCGATGCTTGCCCATCTTCCTCCAGCGCAGGTCACACAGCTCCTCCAGGTCTTCAAGGAAGCCTCTTCTCTCTTCGCTGACCGCCCAGGGAGAACCACTCTGGTGGAGCATGTCATTCGGCTTAAGGATGGACGCCCAATTCGACAGCGGCCCTACAGAGTGCCACAACAGCTCGTGGGGAAGCTGAAGCAGGAGGTGGAGGAAATGCTCAAGCTTGGAGTAATTGAGCCTTCGAACTCTGAGTGGTGCAGCCCAGTTGTCATCGTGTTCAAGAAGGATGGGTCGCTGCGGATCTGTATTGATTTCAGGAAGCTCAATGCTGTGTCCGAGTTCGACGCATACCCCATGCCCCGGATTGATGACCTGTTGGAAAAAATTGGAGCAGCCAAGTACATCACCACCCTCGACCTCTGCAAGGGATACTGGCAGGTGCCCCTGGAAAAGTCATGCAGACCCTACACAGCATTCAGGACCCCAGCCGGACTGTTCCAGTTCACAGTGATGCCCTTTGGTCTACATGGGGCACCCGCTACCTTCCAGCGACTGATGGACAGAGTCCTCCAGGGTTGCGACCACTGCAGCGCAGCTTATCTGGACGATGTGGTCATCTTCAGTCACACCTGGGAGGCACATCTGCAACACCTTTCACTGGTCCTGGGGAAGATACAGCAAGCTGGATTAACCCTTAACCCTGCAAAATGTGAGTGGGCAAAACAGGAAACACATTACCTGGGGTACCTGCTGGGACGAGGGGAGGTGCGCCCTCAGGTGGATAAGGTGGAAGCTATCCGGAACTGCCCTCGACCTCGGACTAAGAAGGAAGTGCGGTCTTTCTTGGGTCTTGCAGGATGGTACAGACGGTTTGTGCCCCAGTTCGCCACAATTGCAGCCCCCCTCACTGCGCTGACCAGCAAGGAGCAGCGGAACCCTGTCGTCTGGTCAGATGAGTGTGAAACGGCTTTCATCAAATTAAAACATCTCCTTTGTTCGTCGCCAGTCCTCCGAAGTCCAGACTTTACAAGACGCTTCCTGGTACAGGTGGATGCCTCTGCTGTCGGCCTCGGAGCAGTCTTGGCCCAAGGCGACCCAGGAGAAGAAAACCCCGTTCTCTACCTCAGCCGTAAGCTACAGCCCCGGGAGACGAGATACTCCACTGTGGAAAAGGAGGGCCTGGCTATCAAGTGGGCACTTGATAGTCTGAGGTACTATGTACTTGGCCGTGAGTTTGACCTGGAGACGGATCACAGAGCCCTGACCTGGATCATGTGGTACTTTCTGGTGTTGTCAGCAGACTGTGCTACCATGGACCGGGAAGTCGGTAAGTCCAAGTGGTAGTCTGTGGCTAGTCCGTTCCGTTTACACCATCGTCTGATAAACAGTTCCAACGGCGTGTAGCGGTTGGAAGTCCCTCGAGTGGGATGATGTGACGGAGCGGCTCCGTCACCGGCAACTCAGCGCGCACGTACACGCGGTGTGTGTGTGTGTGTGTGTGAGTCTCTGCGTGTGGGTGTTATTATTGTTACAGGGGGGTTTTGTCTAATTTGAGTGAAAGAAGGCAACATTTGAGATGGTCCCCACGTGTGGACCCGTCTCGACGAAATGCGTAAGTATGTATGTGTGTGTGTGTGCGTCGTCCTCGTGAATGGCCGTCCTCCCCAAGACTCCGTTTCGACGGACGCCTGCGGTGCTTCCGCATTTATTCAAGTAACGCGTCCTAAAAACCAGTGTACCCACCTAACTAACTAACAAACTACTAATAAACCAACAAATGACACAAATATTCAACAAACTACTCAACGTTTATAAGACAAATTTGACCCTCATAAAGAGGGACACACACCCTCAAATTTCGCCCCATACCATCGGGATTTTCCCTAAAAAAAAACACACACAAAAAAAATCCTGTGAGCCTGGAGGGAGGGGCTTGAAACATTTAAAAGGGGCTGCCTTGGCCAGGCAGCTCAGTGGAGTTTGTAGAGGTCAGTGCTGGTTACAAAGCAGGTAACAGGAGCAGCTTGACAAAGAAAACTAAAGCATTGTTTGATTGTTGTTTTTTTTCCCCCTATCATGGGTGATTTTTCTTTGATTATTTTTGTTTATTTTCTTGTAAATAATACCCTCACTGTAAATAAACCTCACCTTTTCCTATTCTGACGACGTTGCCGACGACCATTTTGTTTTTGATAGTTTTTTTTGCCCTTGTTTTGCTTGGGCTGGAAAGAACCCCGTCACAGAGTAGAACTGATTTTACACTGGTGGAAACTGGGCTCGGCCATGTAGAAGGATCGTGGGGCAGCCGTGAGGCTGGCGCGCTTCAGCCGCTCCAAATCTGCTCTCCACTTTTCATCACGCCGGTGTAAACAGCTCACTAATTGTTCTTCAAAGTCTTTTAAAGTTGCAACCATGTGACTCTCAAATGCCTCTAAATTTTTGTCAATGTATCCTCTGATACTCTCCTCTCTGTTGATAGCACTGCTTACTGAATCTCTAAAGTCGGATTCAAGGGTCTTAACCTTCTCTATTACTGACCCCAAGTCTGTGCTGATGGAATTCAAAACTGGGAGATTGAGGTAAGATGTTGCATCACCCTCTAACTCTTCATCTTCCTGCTCTTCTGTTTCTGATAGATAAAGAGAACTAATCAGTGATGTTACTTCTCTTACAGGATCCCTTCTAGTGACCCAAGCACTTCTACTATGAGCCTGCTCCTGAGCCTCTGCCCCAGATGTAGGAGTAGAAGTGGTAGTTTCTGAATTATCCCTAAAGTTAACACCCGAAGGATCCCCAGTTTCCATGATCTCCCGTACATTAACACTGTTTTCACTTTCCATGTTTGAATTCACACGTAATTGCAATAAACTGTTCCAATAAACTGTTTCAGAAAAATATTACAGAGTTTCTGTTCTTATAATACAGATTACTTTTTAAGGGCTTCCTTCAACTTCTCACAAACAAAACACTTCAACACTTCTGTACAAAAGATTACCCCAGACAACAATTTAATTTCATCATAACAGGATCACTCATAAATCACGTCCCCGTACGGGCCACCATTTGTAACGCTCAAACTCTTTAGTTTGCACACGTTAACACGCTGAAGGGGATTAAATGAAATTAGAAGTGTTTAAAGTAAACGGAAAACCCATTAGATGCGAACAGAAACTCAAATTTTAATTATAGCACAAAATTATCGAATGAAACTAAACAAAAAGCCCCTCAAAATCCACAAGACACAAACCCCAAACGAAATATGAAACAAAATTACGTCACCCGATCGTCCAAAGTCGTCTTTCAACAGTTTTTAAGTCCTTTAGCGTCCGTTACCCGCGCTCCCTTTGTCCATGAAACAGAAAACCCTTTAGTCCAGAAAAACGGAAATTGAAACGAAATAATCCACAAGTTCACAGCCGAATAGTCAAAACAAAATAAAAATGATCAAAAAACCCCAAAAGAACGTAATCCAAGGAGGAAATAATCCAAACTTAGGAAATCTTC
>RPOG01006755.1:0-21978 GCA_008086565.1 Thalassoma bifasciatum
AACCAAGTCTTGCTGATGTGATTTCCATTAAGCCCTCTTTCCCACTACCAGGAGCCAGGTCCAAGGTTCAAAGACAACATGAACCTGTCACCACTCATTCTGCACCTCAGCAATCTTTAGATGAAAGAAATGAGCTCTGTGATGTCATGAAACGCCAAACCAGTATCACTGAAATGCTGGTTAAAAATCAGCAATCAGCTCGTTTACCACAACGTGATGTTCCTGTGTTTTATGGTGACCTTCTTGAATTTAGATCCTTTATGAAGGCCTTTGAACATGTTGTGGACTCTAAGACTGACAATAATGTGGACAAGCTGTTCTTTTTGGAGCAATACACAAGGGGAGAGCCTCATGAGCTGGTGAAAAGTTGCCAGCACATGCACCCTGGGCGTGGCTACAGGGAGGAAGTGCGTCTTCTGGAGGACCACTATGGAGACCCTCTCAAAATTGCAACATCTTTGATGGACAAACTGTTTAAATGGCCACAAACTAAATCTGAGGATACGAAAGGCCTTCATAGCTTCTCACTTTTTCTTGTAAATTGTTACAATGCTTTGGAAGATGTGGATCATATGGATGAGTTGGTCAACCCGGCCAACATGAGGGTTGTTGTCTCAAAACTGCCATATAAAATGAAAGAAAAATGGAGGTCTTTAGCTTTTGGCATTAAAGAGAAGAAGACGCGAGTAAGATTTGTGGATCTTGTTGCTTATGTGGATAAAGAGGCAAAAATGTTGAATGACCCTCTGTTTGGAGATCTGCAGGGTGCAGCAAATGAAAGAAAAACACCAGTCATGGTAAAAATGACAAAGAAAGTTAATCCGAGAGGAAGTAGTTTTGCTACTAATGTATCATTGTGTGATGAGGATAAGAAGAATGAAAATGTACAGAGCAAAGTATCAACCATGTGCAACAACAGTGCCTTTTCCAGGCCATGTCTTTATTGCAAAAAGAGCCACAACATGGCAGAGTGCAACCGACTTGCAGAGAAACCACACAAAGAAGAATTGGAAATTTTAAGGAGGAGTGGTATTTGTTTTGGATGCTTGATGAAAGGTCATAGAAGCATCCCAGCCTTTTGCACATCCACAAAAATAAATATGTTTCCAAACAAACAAACACAGGATGTCAAACAGATAACACTGGACGTCAACAAGAGGTCTCAAGTGCACTGGTGAGCCGAAATCATGCTGCAACTCCCCCTACTGGGGCCGGAGACGACTGCATCTCGTCTGTTCTTCCAGTTTATGTCAAGTCAAAGAAAGGAACAAAAGTTGTGGAAACTTATGCGTTAATGGATCCTGGGAGCACAGGAACCTTTTGTACAGATGCATTAGCAAAACAGCTAAACCTCCATGGCAAGGGAACTGAGATTGTTTTAAACACCATGAATGCTACTAAACAAGTAAAAGGATGTCTCATGAGGGATTTGGAGGTCAGTAGAATAAATGAAGAAAAAAATGTCACACTTCCTAGGGTATTCACTCAAAGAAGCATTCCTGTGGCAAGAAAGAACATCCCTCTTCAGGAAGAGGTTGAAAAATGGCCTTACCTCAGAGAAGTGAAGCTGCCACACATTGATGTAGATGTAGGACTGCTCATTGCTGTGAATACCTCCTGCATTCACAGCTTATGTTCTTCTGTGTCAAAATTCTTTATTTTTATTATTATTATAGCGTTTTGCCCACTTTTTTGGACCGCATCTTCTTCCACGAATTTCAACCGATAGAGAATGACTGTAGAACTTTCAGATTCTGAAGATTTCGACCAATTCTTCAGCCTCATTCAGACCCCTCTAATTCAGTCATACTCTCAGCCAGAAACTTCATTCCACCTGCAAAATGTTCAGCCATCCTTTGGCTTTCTTCAGTATATTTCAGCTTCTTTCTATCACTTATAGTTCCTTCACAAAACTCCTTCAAAGGTCATGAAGTTTGTCAGCCCTTGCAGCAGTTTAACATTGGTGTGTATGTGGTGGAATGTTCAAACTGTAGAGTGAGGATTTGAATTTTAGAGTGTGGACCAGGAGAGAAATGACCTGAAAACTTTTTGGATAAACAGGCCTAGGGGCCACAAATTTCACTCCACATACCCAAATTTGGGCTCAAAACGTAGGTAATCTTGTTCTGCCTCTGATTAAGGACACTTGACACCAAAAGGACAGAGAACAAACTTTGTAGATCGCCAACAGCCGGGCAAACCTGACAAATGCCCCCATCTGCTCTAATGTTAAATCTCATGGAACTTTCTGAGAGATGAAGAAAAAGTAACACTTTTTTAACTCAAATTTCTGGTAAAACCTGTGGCTCGACAGACATGAAATTTACATCAATAGATACTCCTAAGCCTTGGGAATCTCGTGGAAGTTTTGTTTTTTCACGCAAGCTCTTAAGGATTTTGCTAAACTAAAGGATATTCACACCCTTGTCCCTGGCTCAAATCCAGCTCCTCATCAACTGTCTGTCAGTTAAATCAAACAGCTGCAGCTTCAAACAGCCTAACGAGCAGGTTACCATGGAGACCTGTGATCTGACACACCTGTTTATACCTACAGATCAAAACACTGATGAAGAAAGATACTCAAGTGATTGTTTATCTGCACCACTGACCAACACACAGCACACCAAGCATATACACACACAAAAAAACACACCAAACACACACTTTCTTTCTCACACACACATGTACACACACACAACACACACCAGCATATTAACCACGTACACACACACACACACACAACACACACCAGCATAGTAACCATGTACACACACAAACACAAGCACACACACAAACACACACCAACATATTAACCATGTACACACAAAAACACACACACACACACACACACACACACACACACACAAGCACATACACAAACACACACACAATCACAACAGCACACACACACACACACACACACACACACACAAACTCACTTCACTGTCTCAAACATCTGATAATTCTAATAATTCCTACACAACTTCGAGGGATTAAATATTCTTGCATTGTGATTAATTGACTTCCTTTAATTCAGATGATTCTTGAATTCATCCATCTATATTTTCATTTTGGAAATTATTCCATACATCCTTTCAGCCAAGATTTCAAGTTCATGTTCAAGAGTTCTTCTTCAACATTTGCATTCAGCAGTTCAGCGCAAGCTTTTTCAAGATTCATTCAACCATTTTCAGATAAAGTCAGTCATTCAGCATATTCAGGACTCTGCATTAGCAGCTCAGCGCAAGCTGCTTCAGCTTCTGCATTCACAGCGCAATTTCTTCAGAAATTGCTTTTCTAGTTGGTAATGATGTTCCAAAGGCTTTTGAGCCTTGGAAGGTAATTAACAGTCAAAACAATCCTAGGGTGGACTGTGAACGGACCTACCAGGAGACAGGATGATGATCAGCAGCAAAACTTCACTGTGAATCGAATATCAGTCCACACCATTGAGAGAATGCTTGTGCAGCAGTACAATGCGAATTTTCCTGAGCGCATCGAGAAGGTGGAAATGTCTGTTGAGGATAAAAGATTCATGGAAAAGGTGTCAAATTCTGTGAAGCTTAAGGAAGGACATTATTACATTAATTTGCCAACAAACCAATCTGAATTAAGGATGCCTAATAACAGAGATGCAGCAGTTCAGCGTGCACTGACTCTTAAGAAGAAGCTCAGCAGAAACCAGGATTTCCACAAAGAGTACTCGGACTGCATCACAGACATGTTGGAAAAGGGATAAGCGGTCAAAGTTCCAGAGACACAGTTGAAAAGACAAGATGGAAAAGTGTGGTATACTCCACATCATGGAGTTTACCACCCACAAAAGAAAAAGCTGCGTGTTGTCTTTGACTGTGCTGCAAGTTATCAGGGAGTGTCTCTCAATCAAAAGCTGCTTCAGGGCCCTGATCTAACAAACACACTCATTGGAGTTCTGACCCGTTTCAGACAAGATAAATTGGCTATGATGGCTGACATTGAAGCCATGTATCATCGGGGGTGAGTGCCAGAAGAAGACACAGACCTGCTGCGTTTTCTACAGTGGCCAGAAGGTGACCTAACTAGAGAGATGGCTGAGTTCAAAATGGTTGTTCATCTGTTTGGAGCTACCTCATCCACCAGCTGTGCAAATTTTGCGTTGCGCAAAACTGCTCAAGACAACATACCAGTACAAAAGGGGGCAACTTTCTGCCTCAGCTTAATCATTTTTCCGATGCCAGTGGAAGTGGATATGGAGTTGTGTCTTTTCTTAAGCTGACAAATGAAAAGGGCCTTGTTCACTGTGCCTTCATGATGGGAAAAGCCAGAGTAGCTCCATTGAAACAAACAACAATTCCACGCATGGAGCTTACTGCAGCTGTGATGACTGTAAACATTGATAAAGTGATGCGAAAAGAGCTTGAGATTGAACTTCAGGATTCAGCATTTTGGACAGACAGCACAGCTGTGCTGAAATACATTGCAAATGAGGCACTAAGGCTGAAGACTTTTGTTGCAAACAGAATTGCAGTCATCTAGGAGAACACAAATGTGGAACAGTGGAATCATGCGGATACCTCTGAAAATCCAGCTGAGCGTGCATCGCGAGGACTCACTGTGGAGAAGTTTCTGGCCAATCATACCTGGACCCAGGGGCCGTCGTTCTTAAAGAATGCAAGCAGGAAAAGGACAGAAGGACATGACAGCATGAAACTTTCAGAGGATGACTTGGAAGTGAGAAAGACCATGCTTGTGCTCTCATCTGTAGCAAAAGATCCTTGTGCAATAGGAAAACTGGTGAGTCATTACTCCAGCTGGGTGAAGCTGAAAAGAGCCATAACCTGGATATTAAGAGCAAAGGACATTCTGATCCTGAAGAGTTGCAATAGAAAAGAAACAGTTGCTAACTGCAAACCTTCCCTGCACCAAGGGCCTCTGACAGTGGAAGAACTGAATAGAGCGGAAATGGAGATTATTCAGTGTTGTCAGCGGTGCAGCTTCCAGTCAGAGATCTCAGCTTTGAGAAGAGAAGAGCAGGTGCAGAAAAGGAAAAGTCCAATCTACAGGTTGGATCCATATCTTCAAGATGGCGTGCTCAGAGTCGGCAGGCGATTGCATAAAGCTGCCATGCCAGAAACTTCAAAAAATCCCATTATACTGCCAAAAGATCTTCATGCTACAAACCTGTTGCTACAGGACATACATGAAAAAACTGGGCACTCAGGCAGAAACTTCATGCTCTCCCAACTTCGTCAGCAGTATTGGATTCCCTCAGCTAATACAGCAGTGAGAAAAATTCTGTTCCGTTGTGTCACAGAAAAACTATGCAAAAGCTCAAGAGCAAAAAATGGCGGACCTGCCGATAGATCGACTGCTCAAGACAAACCTCCTTTCACAAATGTAGGGATGGATTTTTTCCGACCCATAGAGGTCAAGAAAGGTCGCACCATTGTTAAGAGGTATGGAGTGTTGTTTACCTGTTTAACAACACGTGCTCTGCACATTGAAGTCTCCCACACTCTGGACACTGATTCATGCATAAATGCAATTCAACGCTTCATGTGTAGAAGAGGACAAGTGGCTCTCATCAGATCTGATAACGGAACAAACTTGGTCGGAGCCGAAAGAGAACTAAAAATAGCCATACATTAGCCATATTTCTGAGTTGGATGTGTAAATTGTGAGCACATGTCACAGTGCCAGTTCATACAGCTGCCTTGATTCTTTTCTTTGGTTTTAATTGTGAAGTGATCTTAAATTTGTAGTGTGTTTTCCTAGCTTCATTTTATTTGTACGTACATCCTGAAAGTAATAAAGGCAAAAAGAGAGACAACTGGAGTGAAAAGGTCTGCCCCCCCCTGGAGGTTGGGCTGGGAGAGTGGCGTGAGTGACTGAGGGAAAAGGTGAAGCAGGTGTGGGAGGAGTGAAAAAAGGGAGGAAGTTAAGGGAGAGGAGGCGTGGCAGACAGGAGGTGTGTTAGACAGTTTGGACGCTGGAGACAGCACCGGGACCGGGAAGGAGGACTAGTACAACGCAACTTGAAAGCTAAGTAAAGGAAAGTTAACAGACCTTTACTCCTTGGCGTGTGTGTGACCCTTGAAAACGGTAGAACGGCAGCTTAGTTGTTCCCCCTCCTCCCAACAGAGCAGCGGCACGACGGAGGAGCAGAGGAAGCGCAGATATCTGTACGGAGGCCTGAGGAAGCGCTCCAGTGGATTCCTCGCAAATTTGCACAGAGGACTCCTGATTGTTGTGGGACTTTGGATAAATTTGAACTCTGGGACTCTTTTATATTATTGTCTAGCATGGTTTTACGGACATTTTATTGATCTTTGTTGTCTACTGTTCTAATATTCACCTTCACTTAGGAAGACGGAGTCGGGTTATCATGAGTGGAACCGGAACTTCATTCATCTTCTTTTTCTTTACAACAGTTATATTTCCCCTCTGCTCTCATTCAACGGCCTTGCGTCCCCCACACCCGCACACAACATTCCACTCTGTCTCGACTACAATGACGTCACACGCACGCACACACACACACACACACACGCATACACTACCCATAATGCCACCTCCTTAAAGGGGGAGGCTCCTGCTGGTAACAATATGGATTAATATTGGTTAGTCGTAGCTACCGTAGTCAAGAGGCATCGCCGAAGTAACAGCGGTAAGAACGATGGAGAGTGAAGTCCATTTGTGTGCAGAAAGACCCCAAAATGGCTCTTTGTAAGAGACAACGTTGAGATATTGTTATTGCTTTGCACTATTTCGAGCGTCATTATATTGGGCTTGCATTAACATTTGATTTACTGTAACGGTATCAGACTGTTTCTTCTACGTGTTGACTGAATCTCGGCAACGTTTCCCTCCACAAGGTGATAAAAATGTTGCACTATCTGTTATAACTTGCTGTTGTTGAAAGAACTGTGTCGCGAAAACGCTACGTCACTGACATTACCTCGGGAACAAAATAAAACAGCTGTTTATTCATTTTGGGAGTGAACGGAGTTGTGAGAATGCTGGTTTATATTCTATTAATAAAGTTTGTTTGACTTATCTGATTTTTTTGTTGACATTCCCTTTAGCGCAGCTCTATCTAGTGGATGCATAACCCAACCCCAGCCACGACTGTAGCTTCTACTCTATGCGCCTTAAATTGCGGTGCGCCCTATATATGAAAAAAGTTTTAGAATAGGCCATGTACGGAAGGTGCGCCTTATAATCCGATGCGCCTTATAGTGCGGAAAATACTGTATTTTAAATTGTTTTAGAAATAAAACTAATTTAAACACCAAGCTGTATTCGATTCTTTTTAACAGTGGGAAAAAGACAACTTTGCTGGTACATTCAAATCTCACCTAGTGTGACACATTCACTCAGCTCTCGCATGTTTTTTGGTGACTGGTGATACAATGAATGTAAGCTGTCAAGGAAGGCCTGGAAGTCTTTTGTCCCCCCGTTGCCTCCAGTGCCTGGTCCACAGCCAGCTCCAGTCTGTGATTAAGGCAGTGCCACGATACAATGCCTGGAAAGTCATCCTGCAGCAGCTTCCCAACAACTGACTTCACTTCCAGCATCACACTGGCCCCATCACTGCAAAATCCTATGAAGACTTCCTACAGTAGTTCAGTGGTGAAGCCACTCCTTAACAAGCAGTTCATAAACTGTTCTTTGATATGAGCAGAAGACAGACTATCCAGCTCAATAAGGTCCAAGGGAAAAGCAATGGGCTCCATCTCTCCATCAACACTGGCTTTCAAAAACACAATTAATGTTGATTTGTGCCCCACACTGGTTGACTCATCAGCCAGAACTGTGATTTTACTCCTGTTTTCTATTATCTTCCTCAGGAGTTGTTTCTTCATCTGTGATGACTAAGCGGCAACCTCCGGTCTGAAAAAATGAGACAACACTGAAGTGCTAAAAAGCTGCTGTTCCTCCAGTGACCGCTTGAGGCTGGCCCTAGAAGCACCAGAGGTACTGTACAAGCAGACGGGAAAAAGGCCATTTTCAGAGCCGAAATCAGCGTATTTAAAGCCAGGTACAAACTCTGTCTCCCGTCTGGATCGCTAATAATGCTAACGGCACACACTGTGAGGGGGGTGAATTTTTTTCTAACTCGGCCGTTTGGAAGATATTAGGATCGAGAGCTTACCCAATCAGAGCCACAGCTCAGATCACGTGACTGACGGGCGCCCAATAGCTGTGAGTTTGGGCACTCGTCACTCGTCCCATTTCCAATATGGCCGCGCCCGCTGTTTAGCCTCAAAACAGAGCTGCAGTAACAGACGGGTGACGTCACTGAGACTACGTCCATGTTTTATACAGTCTATGGTGATGACACATGATCAATTTTGTCAACACAGACAGTTTTACTGTGCAAAACACGACCTAAATCAGCAGAATTAACTTGCTGCAGTTCAATTAGACTCTCAAAGTCAGTGAATGGCTTATTATTTTTGGCCACATAATACGCTGTTCCGAGTACCCTGGCTGTGGACTCAAATGCAGATTCCTGACTGGTGGCATTCATGTTAAGTAGAATGTCTGTTTGGAGAATCTTAATTGCTTCATTGTGTGCTTGGGAGTTTCGGTGCTCATGAATTTTTTTGTGTAGTGATAAAAGCTGGACATCTCTTGAATTACCAAATGGGGTTATCTTTCCCTCAGACCACTGGCTGGCAATATTGACACCACGTGATGCCATGAGACCTAGATTTTTAACATCACAGCATCGAGTGCATCCCAGTTTCCCATGTTGGGCAAACAACCATTCATTTTTACTTTTGAACTGTTCATATTGAGTGTCTGTCCAAATGGCAGGATAAGCAGGAGGCATAGCATCATCATCACCTTTGCTTTTTTCTGGGGGTCCTGCAGCTGCTTCGTTTGTTCTTTCTTTTTCGTCCTGACATGGTGCCTCCTCACCCTGACTCTCAGCTTGCTTTAAATCTTCATCAGTGGCTGTTTTTCTAATTTTCTGAGGTAGGCCATCTTCATTGTTCCTGTCTTTTCTTTTAAACGAAGAAGTTATTTTTCTCTGCATTATTACTCATACACACACAAGTGACTGTCTTCAAGTGTTTTTTACCGTTTTTATTCAGAATGTCTACAGACGATAACTGGCAGATATTTAAATCACGTTCCAAGTGTGTCAGCCAATCACAAGAATGCTTGGAATTCGGTGGAGTACTTTTTTTTTTCCTGTCCCGGCAAAAAAGCGACGTCTTTTGACAGCCGTGCTGCAGCTGTGGAAATGTTCCAGTGCTTTAAACCAAACGCACTGCAGTTTCTTTCCTGAGCTGTTCCGACTTGCTAAAATCGAATGTACACAAAATAACTGCTTACTCTCCTTCGCATTTTGATTGAAACATTTTGCTGAAGACATCAGAAATGTGGCACAGTTTTTGAAAGGTGGGCACAGAGAAGAGCACCGGAATTTCTGTGAGGGGAGGGGGGAGAAGCGGGGTGAGAGCCGGGAGGAAGAGCCGTCCAGCACGGACGAAAACACAGCACAGGCAGTTCAGAAACAATTCGGAATAAGTTTAAGGGACTCTTTAAACATTTAAAGTAGTTTTCAAGACTGCATATTGCTCAAGAATATATTTCCTGACCCCGAGTGCAGCCGTGAATGGTTCTGAATGAGCACTTTAAAACAGGCAGCCGCTCTGCCATCTTCCTGGAACTGCGTACCACCACTGAATCTTTTAGTGGTACGCAGTACTAGGGATGTGTAATCCATATTAAAATCCATGATAAACAAACATGGATAACATGGATAAACAAATATAATTGTCATTTAAGTGAATAAATAAGTAATTAAAATGTATAAATATGGTTAAAATGATTAAAAGAGGTTAAAACGATTAAAAGAGGTTAAAATGTATGCATTTAATTTATTAAGAGTCATTTAAAAACGTTTTGATATCCCTTTAACAAAATTAAGAGTCTGCCTGCAGTAATTAAAAAAAGTACTTTCCCTTTAAAGAGCATATTGCAGGTAAAAAAAAAAAGTAGGATAAACACTTAATATGGTCTGAAAGTAGAAGTAGAATAAGTCAAACGCTGATTTTTTTAATCATGACTAAAAGGCACAAATTTAGGGGATGAAGTAGCTATTTTCAGTGTCTGGGATGCGCAAAGGATCAAGATGGCGAGCCACCCATAGACTGAAACCCCTGTTGTGCCAGTGAGAGGACATCGCTGCACGTCGCTGGATTGGTAAAACTCGCTGCCGGAGTGGTAGGAGTGGGATTTTCGTTAGTTTTTTTCCCCGTTTCTTCGTTTTGAGCTGAACTTGAAACAGAATAATTTTGAACTGAACTTAAACTTGGAGTTACCAACTGAAACTGAGTTCAACACCACACAGAGAAATAAAAACAACTCTGTACTGTTCTGCTTCATGATTTTCAATTCTATGAATGATATTTTGTATGGTGTAATCTATTTTGCTTTGTTTTGGTTGTGAAATATGAAAGTTTTCATTTGTGAAAGGAAAAGAGTTAACTCGAGAAAGAAAACTAAACTAGAATAATCTAAACTAGGAGTAACTTGCTCAAATAAATTTAGATAGTTATTAAAGACCGGTCTAAAACAAAATAACATCAACTGTCTAATTTAAAAGGCAACAATCCTTACTGGATTTCTTTTAAACTAGACTATTCTAAAATAGTTTAGGGTGCCTAAAATGGTAAAAATTGAGTATTGTGTTTTATGTGTGTGTAATTTGTTGTTTATGTTTGTCTCTTTACAAAATCCTGCAGGATTACACCTTTCATAAATGTTCATCATACTTTAATGATCTGTTTTGGTCAGTAAAGTACCATTCTTGCATTCAAAGCATCTGGTCTACAGTCTTCATTATACTTAAATCTCCAGTCCTTACGAACCTAAACCTGGTCCAGTAGCTTCTTTATTGTGTAGGTTGATACAAGTGCTACAGATGCACCTGTGACAAAGTGGGTGAGCCCTTTTTGTTTCCCCCACCACTTGTCACCTAGATCATAAGTTTATCACATTATTCTTTAGTTATTTGTTTTGCATTAATTTACTCTTGTTCTCAGTAACTTTGTTGCACTCACTATCCCGGGTTTGTTTGTGTTAGCATAAGTTACATTTTACACCATAGCAGAGTCAATTAAAGCACACACTTAGTCTTTTATGTTTTAGTCACTTTATTAAATCATAAGTTGCAGTTCATTTTGAAACGTTTCTTTGTTTATACCTACCTTTGGTTTCCTTGTGTAAAGCCATGGTGTTCTCAGCAGGTCCAAGAAGTTGGCACTGCGCTTCTTGGCGTTAAATAGCATTGGTGATGTCAGTGATGACATCATCGGACCAGTCCAAGTGTGTAGGGGGGATTTGATTTTTGAAAGTTTCTATTTTCTTGGTTTAGATTGCTTTAAAGCTACATGTTTTGTTTGAATATTATTTTGGGGTACTGTGGGGAGTTAAGATTAAGTTGGATGTTAATTTAGTGAGGTAAATTTAGAAAAGAAGGAATTCTTTGTAGTTTTGTTTTGATCCACCTCAGCTGGAGCCAATTGGGGGTGATGGGAAAGTTATATATACCTGGCAGTTGTGTGCTAGGGGGGAGAGTAGTGCCATGCTGCCAAAACCACAGGCTTGGTTTTAACCATTATGAGTTACGCTACTTTATTTTTGCTTTACCTTTATGTTCTTTTCATTTTGAAGACCCGTGTCTAAACCACTGTGAATAAAAGCACTTTTTTTCAAAAACAAAGCCCTCTGCAGTGTTGCCTTCCTGCCACCTTCCACACCACTCAGGTCAGACTACACTACAGCACCGATCCACCTTTTTCTCCTCTGATACTGAAACCGATATCTGAGGTTTTGTATTAATCAATACCGATCCAATACCGATACAGAAAAAAAGAGTGCTGAGTTACCCAATAAATGGTACGTCTCACTGTGTGGAAAGGACTGGGAAATCTGTAGTGCATCAGATTTTACATAAAAATTTCTTTCCTATTTTTCAAAGACAAAAAAACAGATATAAATGTCCTAAGTTACTTATTTATTTCATAACTGTGCACCAGTACAACCATCTTAAGCTCGCTCAAACAACATGTGAAATAAAGTATTCAAGTGTAACTGCTTGTGCAGTGCAATTTGAAATATGAAGTCCATGTAAAATAAAAGTTGAATTAATAACAAGAGAGCTGAAATTGAGAAAAAAAAAACAATAGCCTCACATGCTCGGTTGTAGACATTTAAAATAAACAGATATCAGCTCTTTACAATAGTATAGTGAAAATAGGAATTGCACATCAGTTACAAAGGCATGTGAAACCCAATAGCTTCTCTAGCTCTGTAAAAATAACATCTAAAAGTATGACTTGTGTGACAGTGTGACAGGTTCAGTCAGTGCAATTAGGAATACAAAACTCAAAAAGTAGATGAGCTATAACTGAGAAAAACAAACAGTACTTTGACTAACTTGGTCAATTAACATATGAAAAACAAAACAGGTATAAACCCTCTCTGGAATGGAAATAAATAATAGAGGAGGGTCAATGAGAAAAAAAAAACAATTGCGTTACTAGCTTGGTTGGTACTTGGTAGATATTCAAAATTAACAGCAATAAGCTCTTAGCAATGCTTTAATACAAATAGAAATTTTGGATTGGAAATTTAATTTTTGTGAGAACTGTTTAGGAGTATAAATGGAATTCAAACACGGATGTGGCCGATGAGACACATTAGGCCTTAAAGGGGTTAATGTAAGAAGTAATATTCAACAACTGTCCAAGGATTCATGTAGAACTTAAAGCAACGTCACCATGATAATGAAGATGCCAGATCGAAAAGTTTCATTTTGAAGTTGAGAAATTAAAATCACAGCACTGTATTGAAGATTTTCATGCACTTCACCAAAAACAACTCATACAAAAACAGTTAAGAAAGAAGGCTTTAATCAATGAAAGAACTGGCAAGGAGATAACTAAGGAGTGTACTGTTCACAATATATTAAAAAGTGAGAGCTCAAGTAAACATTTCAAAACAAACAATGACATACAGTGAGAGTAAAAAGTATTTGATCCCTTGCTGATTTTGTTGGTTTGCCCACTAATAAAGACATGATCATTCTTTACTTTTAATGGTAGATGTATTTAAACATGGTGAGATAGAATGTCAAAAAGAAAATCCAGAAAATAACTTTAAGGAATATATTTTAATTGATTTGTATTTCATTGAGGGAAAAACGTATTTGATCCCCTAGTATGCATTAGGATTTCTGGCTTTCACAGAGCAGTTAGACACTCCCAATCAACTTGGGAATTGAAGACTGAAGTGAAGACACCTGTTCTAACTAATCACCTGTATAAAAGACACCTGATCAGAGACAGATTCCAAGCTCTCCAACATGGGTAAGACAAAGAACTCTCTCAGGGACAGGATTGTTGACCTGCACAAATCTGGAATGGGCTACAAAAACATTAGCAAGATGCTGGGAATCAAAGTTACAACTAGAGATGGGCAAATGAAGCCTCGTGAAGCTTTTGAGGCTTCTTCCTGATTGTACCGAAAAATGATTCGAGGCTTCAAAGCTTCAAAGAAAGACCCTACCAGTGACATCTCGTGGCCAGCTGCAGTTATAGCAGCAATGAACCTCCAAATGATTCACACATCATTGCTTCCAGTTCCAACACAAAAGCAGTGAAGGCATTATTAAGCAGTTGTGTCTTCATTCTAAGAATCATTGTTCACACATGAAAGTGTTATTATATAATGTCAATTGACTAATAAAATGTTAAATGTGTTGTCTTGTTGCTACCTGTAATTACTTGAAACGTGTTTTGGAGGTGTGACTGAGTTTGTGAGAAGTTTTGATGCAGTTCAGTGGAAACCACTTATGGTGGGACATCCCAGGATTTGAATCATAAACTGATTATCATTAAGAACATGATTGTGATGTAACACATAATATGAAAAGATTCAAATGCAACATTGTAGAGGTACTTTTGTGAATATGTGGGATTGTGCTTGTGCTACAGTGTCAAAATGATTATGGGCATAAAGGAAATGTGCTTGGGGGATGTGTTGTGTTGATGTTTATGCTTGTGCTTGTGCAACACTGCATTACAAGTTTTTATTTAGAAACAAAATCTGCTCAATGGTGCTCGGCTTCAAACGGCTTCTTCTCTGGCTGACGATCTCGCCAGCCTTTGAGAAGATCCTCTCACAGGGGACAGAGGATGCGGGTGTGCAAAGATACTGCATGGCTACAATAAAAAGGTGTGGGTAGGCAGCCTTTTGGAGGAGCCAATTCTTTAATGGGTCCTCTGTCCTGGGTAGCAATTTGTCCTTCAGATATCTGGATAAGTAAAGACGAAATATATGCAAGATCATTACCATTTCAGTAAGAGATGAATACAAAACAAAATAGAATAAGTGAAAGTACATTTTGTTTACCTCTGGACCTCTGCAATTGCACTGGCGGTACAATTTGATGGACGTTGTGCATCCACGTGGCTGTCCAGTAGGTCCCAGAGGCTGTTGCTCTGGACAGGGGATGGACCCTCTGCAGGTGCCAGTGGCAGAGCCGGTGCAGGCATTACACTGGCGCATTCTCTGGTGAGCCTTTCCACCGCTGCCTGACAGCTTGTTGTGCTGCAGAAGCCCACCTCTTTGAATCGGGGATCCAATAATGTTGCAAGTGTTAAAGAAGTGACCTTTTCAAGCAAGGCAAATTTCTCCTGCAGGTTGGTGTTCATGTTGTGAACCAAGTTACTGGCTATTCGGTGTGTTACTGAAGCACACTGTCTTGAAGCTTGGTGCTTCAGCATCTTTACAATGGGAATCACCTTTGATCCAGACACCCTCCTCTCTGTGGACATCTCCTCAGTGGCCTGGTGGAAGGGAGAGAGGACTGAGATGCACTGATTGATAGTCTCATATTCCTCAGCAGAAAATGGCAGGAGGGGGGTGTTAAGACTGCTGAGGGCTGCTCCCAGGAGCTCTCTCTGCTCGTACAGCCGCCGGAGCATTGAGAATGTGCTGTTCCAGCGGGTGTCCACCTCTTGCACAAGTTTGTGCTCTGGTCGGCCCATCTGTCGCTGTATTTCACAGAGCTTTTCTTTAGCTGTAGTGCTTGACTTGAAATGCCCCACGATTTTACGTGCCCTGGTGCGTATGTCATCCAGGTCAGATGTCTGTGATAATGACTTCTTCACCACCAGATTTACCACGTGAGCAAAGCAGTTAATGTGACGCACATTAAGTAAATTGGCACAAGCAATCATATTAGGTGCCGCGTCTGTGACCCGACACCTCACTCTGGTTCTTATTCCCCATTCTGCCATGAGAGTGGCTTTGGCCTCTGCAATATGTGCTGCAGTGTGGGACCTGGGGAATTGCTTGACACCAAGCAGAACAGTTTTGAGCTGGACCTCTTCTGTGATGAAGTGCCCAGTCACTGCCAAATAGGCATCCATGTTAATGGAGGTCCACATATCTGCTGTTAAACAGATAGTGGATGCCTTGGAAACTTCTGCAACAGCCTGGTCTTTGGTGATCTTATATTTGTCCTCCAACATCTGTTTCAGAGCCTTCCTTCCTGGGATCGTGTATGTCGGATCCAGGAGGTGGACAAAGGCCCTAAAGCCTTCATTCTCNATCCAGCTGTTGCTTCCTGGACACTGATGAAAGAAAAAAATTAGGTTACATGTGTGCAACTTTTAAATCTTATTTGGATTCAACTGAAGAATAGGTTGTATTGAGTAGTTACAATAAGGTTACAATACAATACCAGAAGGGTCAGCAGGGTGAGCTTCAGCTGAGGTGCTCGGCTGAGAAGTTGCTGCATGATCATGCTTGGCACGAAGATGCCGCAACATAGAGGAGGTGTTGTTTTCACACACCAGCTCTCCTGAGCATATGAGGCACTGAACCTAAATTAAAAAAAATACATTAATAAATACATTTAAACGCGCTATTTAAACAATCAAGATAATATGAAGTAGAAAATATCACAGGCTATGTCATAACATTCATTCATTTTCTGTAACCATTACATCCTTGCAAGTGTCGCGGGAAGATATTTTGCAATACCATATTAAAGTATATTATATTATAAAAAACCTACCTTGGTGGGTGACACAAGGTCGAAGTGTTCCCATACACGGGATCGCTTTCTTCCACTCGGATTCTCCATCACTCAAGAAGGGTAGTCGCTGTCAAAGGTCTCTCAGAACGCTATGAAGCAGGGGGGAGCACTGGGCATCTCGCGTCTCCTTAAAACGAATGAAGGCGCACCAAAACTTCGAATCAGTCACCTTACTTCCGGTGGTTCGTTGTGACGTATGAAGCGTCAAACGTCATTGGTCACGTGATCGCAGAGATTTGATACAAGCCTCGACACAGCGTTTCGAACCAGCCTGCTTCAATAGAGTGAAGCAGGCTTCGGAGTCTCAGCGTCAAACGTCCCATCTCTAGTAACAACCATTGGTGCAACTGTTAGAAAATTTAAAAAGTATAACATGACCATCAACAGACCTCGATCTGGTGCTCCACAGAAGATTTCACCTCGTGGGGTTGCAATGATCATGAGAACTGTGAGAAATCATCCTGCAACCACTCAGCAGGAGTTAGTGAATGACCTCAAGGCAGCTGGGACCACAGTCACCAGGAAAACAGTTGGCAACATTTTGCAACGGAATGGGTTAAAATCCTGCAGTGCCTGAAAGATATCCCTGCTTAAGAAGGCACATGTGAAGGCCTGCCTAAAGTATGCCAATGATCACCTCAAAGATGCACAAAGTGATTGGGAGAATGTTCTATGGTCAGTCGAGACCAAAATTGAACTATTTGGCCTAAACTCTACACATTGTGTGTGGAGAAAGAAAAATGCTGCCTATGACCCAAAGAACACTGTGCCCACCATTGAGCATGGAGGTGGAAGCATTATGTTTTGGGGGTGTTTCTCGGCCAAGGGCACAGGGCTACTACACCGCATCAGTGGGAAGATGGATGGAGCCATGTACCGTGCAGTCTTGAGGGACAACCTCCTCCCCTCTACCAGGAAGCTGAAAATGGGCCGTGGTTGGGTCTTCCAACATGACAACGATCCAAAGCATACAGCAAAGGCAACAAAGGAGTGGCTCAAGAAGAACCATATTAAGGTCATGGAGTGGCCCAGCCAGTCTCCGGACCTCAATCCTATTGAAAATCTATGGAGGGAGCTGAAGGTCCGAGTTGCCAAGCGATAGCCCACCGACCTGAATGATTTGGAGAGGATCTGCAAAGAAGAGTGGGCCAAAATTCCCCCTGATATGTGTGCTAACCTTGTGGTTAACTACCGCAAACGTCTGACCGCTGTGCTTGTAAACAAAGGCTTTGCCACCAAGTATTAACTGCTTTTGTCTAGAGGGATCAAATACTTATTTCCCTCAATGAAATACAAATGAATTAAAATATATTCTTGAAAGTTATTTTCTGGATTTTCGTTTTGATATTCTGTCTCTCCATGTTAGAATACATCTACCATTAAAAGTATAGAATGATCATGTCTCTATTAGTGGGCAAACCAACAAATTCAGCAAGGGATCAAATACTTTTTACTCTCACTGTATAAGCTCTTTGAGGAGGTAAAGTGCACAAATCTGTGAGCTCATGTAAACATTTCAAAACAAACAATGACTTCTGAGCTCCATTAGAAAAGTAAAGTGCACAAATCTGTGAGCTCATGTAACCACAAACAAGCTTGATAAACTGCAAAAACTAAATTCGTCATGATCATGTCCACTTTTTCTTGTCAACCTTTTTTTTTTTTTTTTTTTTCTCAACAAGAACATGGCAATGTAATTACCCGAAGAAGTCTCTGTTTCTCTCAAATAAAAAAGGCAATTGAATTAGAAATAATCTGCCACTAGAGCAACATTTTGGCTTGTCATACAAAAATAAGAAGTTAAAAATATATTACATTTGCCATCACGTTTCTGCCAGATAAAAAATTAAAATCGAAAACCTGGCTTAACTCCGTTTACTCATTAAAACAAACAACATACAAAAAAAAGTGCCACTCATTTAAATAAAAAATGTCATGCCTAGACTGGTCATCAGAAATTATCCATAAGAAATCATAAGTTGCTGGATGTCTTTTACCAACCGCTTTGCATCAGCCTCAGGGAGCTGGAGCAAGGATGTGTTTAAGTAGCTTGTGAAAGCTGTAAACATATTCTTGTTGGCCTGAGTCTCCTGACAGATTTCATCCAGCCTCTGGAGTAGCACAGACTCGACCGGATCTGGGTCCTGGCTGCGCTTTTTTTTTTTTTTTCCCACCTTTGAAGATCCAGGAGCTGGAGGAGGAGGAGCAGGAGGAGTAGGAGCAGAAGGGGGGCTGGTGACCTCAGAGGCAGGTTGTGTGCCTGAGCTGGAGGCAGGGGAAGGGGGATGAGAGGGCCAAGAGGAGCAAGAGGCCTCTCCATCATCTTCTGGTGGCTAGAACAAAACAAAAGAGTTGACAGGTGTATTTATAATCAACCTGGGGTCAAATAACCTTATCTGTGACTATATTAACATTGACAATTGTCATACTTAAGTTTCTTGAATCACCACTGGTAGTATCTAATGTTTGTTAGTGTAGCAGGATGACTTTAATCATCCTTGCTGTCATTCCGACTGTGCCGTTCAATAGCCTCCTGTTAGCCAATCAGCTCAGGAGGCTACGTTATAGAGGTAGGCGGCATTCCTCTTGTCGCCCTCTTGCTCTTTGGCCGTGAGGCTCCGCCCCCCCTGGTTGCCTCACTTCCCGTTTCGGCTGCAGCACCGGTGCAGTTTGGCGTTAATCCGCCCCAGCAGCTCACGGGGATTTCCCGTTGGACGCTCCTGTTTGTGGCTGTCATACAGGCTCCCGCCTCGCTTCTCCTCCTCTCTCCTCTGAATATGATTCAGTGCATCGATCGTGACTAATTGGTGGGAAGGAAACGCAGCTGCTTTGCCTTAGGTGACGGCGGGGAGCTTGCTCACAGCGCCCTGCGTCGCGTAACCTTTCCTGGTTAAGCCCTGCTTTGCGCTTCATGATTGTTAATGCCCAGCTTCACCAGCTCTTGGTTTCATTAAAACGCTCATAGCTCGGAATAGCTGAAGCCAGCCTATGCAGGGTGCACGTGTGTGTGTGTCTGGCGTTATTGGGCCTGTATATTTTAGGTGTGAGTGACGGGGTTGGTCCCTTTAAATCTGTGTCACTTAGAATCAGATGTAACCACCAATTCTGGTTCCTTACAGTTTGTTGATTTCATCTTTTGTTTATTTCAGTTTGGTCTGTTTTCTGGGGTTGTTTCATTTTACTTTCTTTTGGTGCTACCAGTGGGTAAATATTATTTAAATTCTTTGGTTTTGTTATCCACTTGAATTTTGGCCATATTTACATTTGGTAGAGTGTCCCTTTAATTAAGTCCTGTTTTTCTTTTGCCCTTAATTTTGGTAATTCGTTTTGTTTTCTTTTGTTTTCTTTTGGTATATGTAGTCCTCTTTTGGTAAGGTGCTTCTGTAATTAATTATTGTCTTCTATTGTTTGAATTTGGGGTAACTTGTTTCATTGATATATTGTTTGGATTTATTGTACCCAGCCCCACTAATTTCCCTTCTCCTTTCAGGACTGGAGCTTACGGTGGTGGTCCTGGTGTCCTGGTGGTGGTATCCCCCCTTCCTGTGTGCTGTGTGACTTCGGGTTTTCAGTTTTTCACTATTTTAGTGTGCGTGTGAGTTGTCACGAATCCCTGGGTGCTCCTCTCCTGGGATCCCTTCCTTCCCACTGGTAAGCTCCGGCCCTGTCGGGGCCCCCCCCTTCCCCTTTCCTTGTGAGTATGATGTTTTATTAAGAACGTTCAATTTTATTACGTGTTGAAAATAAAATATTGTTATATCTTTTCTACTGGAACCACGTCTCATGCTCCATTTTGTATACAAACCTGAGTGTCTTAAAGTTTGAGTATCAATCCTATTACTTCCCTGGGTGAGATTCCCAGGGTGGCGTTGTCGGGCCGCTCAGGGGTGGAGAAACCATTGTTTAATTTACATTACCCTTGAGTGTGCGTACTCTTCTCCTCGTCTCGCCACATTAGTTATGCTGTTTTTGCGTTCTCCTCTTTTGTGTTTTTCTTTAACATTAACGTAGTAAATAGATCAAAGAAGGGATTATCAAATATGGTCACCATATTAATATTTAAAACTTTCCAATGGCAAACCATCAAAGTAAATTGTGCCTGAAATTATTTTATCAGCAGTTATTTGTGGATGTAGTCACCTAATGCAGTTAACAGTGCCACGTTGAAGAAAGTACAGTTACTTTTCAAATACAAACATTAAAAAAAAAGAAATCCGTACTTTGTCGTTGTCGGGATAATTTGTGGCCGTTGCTCGGTGGTTCAGATACGACCTCAGCCATCCCAGACGCCGAACAAGCGGAAGTGCTAAAAAGCTGCTGTTCCTCCAGTGACCGCTTGAGGCTGGCTCCAGAAGCACCAGAAGTCCTGTACAAGCAGACGGGAAAAAGGCCGTTTTCAGAGCTGAAATTAGCGTATTTAAAGCCTGCTACAAACTCTGTCTCCCGTCTGGATCGCTAATTTCACATACAGCACACACTGTGAGGGGGGTGAATTTTTTCTAACTCGGCCGTTTGGAAGATATTAAGATCAAGAGCTTACCCAATCAGAGCCACAGCTCAGATCACGTGACTGACGGGCGCCCAATAGCTGTGAGTTTGGGCACTCGTCACTCGTCCCATTTCCAATATGGCCGCGCCCGTCGTTTAGCCTCAAAACAGAGCTGCAGTAACAGACGGGTGACGTCACAGAGACTACGTCCATGTTTTATAAAGTCTATGGCCACTACCCAGTCAATGTTCAGCTGCCTTCCTATCTCCTCCCAGCTGCTCCTTTGCAGCTGTTTGTCCCGATGTCCCGGGGAAGAAACATCATATAGATGAGAAAAGTTTCTCACCAACCTGCAAAGCCGATCCTCAAATTGTTCTGCCATTGTCATATCTTCTTTGTGTCTCGTTTGAGCATCTTATTGGGTAGAGCCAGCAACACTGCCCCACGGTCTGTGGTCGTACTGCTCCGTCTGGTCCATATCTGTAAGCTCTGGGGAGACGTGCAGAAATACAGACGGAATGAACGCAGAGGACAGATAGAAAGCTACGTCCGTATCCGTATCCAACCTGGAGCATAAATGAGCCTTGAGAGGGTCTTCTTCATGGTTTTTATCCCAGAGTCAGCCTCAGTTTCCTTTGAGAGGAGACGTTTCAGGACGGTGACACTTGGGACCACATCAGCAGTAGAGGCTGTGGCTGAGCTCACTTTTCTTGTAAACTCCTCAAATGGTTCATGACAGGTCACTGTTTTCTCAAGCAAACCCCGCTGGCTAGCTGTCAGTGTTGTGGGCAGCTCATGGTCAGCAGAGGACAGTGCCCACTTCTGTTCCACCAGACTTTCTATCATATAGTAGGTGCTGTTCCAACGGGTTTTGACGTCCTGCTGCAGGCGTTTGGGTGCATGTTTATCTCGAGCTGTATGTCTTGCAGCCGTGAATATGCTAGCTGAGAGTGCTTGAAATGTGCAACTATTTGCCGTCCACTTGAAACTACATCACTCACAGCGCGCTGAGATAAAAGTCCCTCATTGACGACCAGCTGCATTGTATGTGCAGTGCAGCCTAAGCCACGCACTCTCATGCTGTCTACAGCCTTTTGCATGTTGCTGGCGTTGTCCCTCAGAATCACATGGACTTTACTCAACGGAATTTTCCACTTATCGAACATTTCTGTTAGAGTAGCGGCAATCACGTCGCTGGAGTGTGAGCCACGAAAGCTTGCAGCATTTAGCATTGCACTGCATGGCATGTAACGCTCATCCAGCCAGTGTGCCGTTGAACTGAATTCATTCAGGTACACTCTCGTCATAGTTTTGAACCATTTATTGCCAAATGGAATACAGTTATTATTGGCGTTACAGCTCTGGTTTCAGAGTACTCCCT